>QEOT01008063.1:26106-44811 GCA_003123785.1 Pterocarya stenoptera
TATATATATATGAATATGAATATATTTAAAATAGGCCTTCGAAGTGGTGGAACACCCTCCTGAGCTGAAGAGAGAGCTTCTGCATCTCTGTCCAAGAGATACGATTCAGTATCTGAATCTGAAGGAATGAAGAGGCGGCCACTTCCCCTGCCCTGAGTAGTAGACAAGGTCCTTTGTTACAATATTCAATTAAAAGACCAAATTATCATACAAGCTCATTTACTTGCAAACACAGTTTCACCGGGAAAAGGTAAAAGACTGGAAGGGGAGAAAAAAATGCAGGCAAGGGTGTTGTACGCCAATTTATGAACCCTGAAGTTCAGCTTTTCATTAGCCTTCACAGCTATACGATCCCCCATATGCATGTCCAAGGAGATGTTCAAGGACATAAATGGAGCTCATAGGGATAATTGTTTTTCAATACATTGGCATATGGTTGGCCAATTTATTCCAATAATAACACCAAGAAGACAATGATCATGACTAGAAAGAAATTGGGTTTGGGTTGAAAGACTATCAAGAATAATAAGGGGTTATACATTTTCAGTAATTGTACTAAAGCTAAGTTATCATCAGTAGGCTTAGTAGGAAGCATGGGCTAGATGCAAAAGATCCTAGGCTTGAAATCCAAACAGATATTTCTAGTGTGCTTGTCGACCAACTTTCTAATTCTCAGAAAACTTGACCACCCAATGTGTAACTTTTAATTGATCAAATTATCGTGAACTGAATCAGCATGGGTCAAAATTTTGGTACTGAGAAAAAAAAAATAAAGAAGCAGCTTTTGATTTGTTGATATCAGGACAAGTCCTTAATATCATTGTTAGTAAAAATATTTTTGAATTGATTACCCATACGCATCTTGAGCCAGCAGAAGTCCATTGGCCGAAATTTCTGCAACCAAGCTTTCTTGAAGTTCCCCAGTCGAATGGCTGATGCATCGTTGCAAAACACAACATCCATGTTGATGAGTTCCAAGGTCAACACAATGCTTTGCAGCAGCAACAAATATAAACTGCCAAATATAGACATGAAAGGGAAGTGTAAACTATAATGAGAAAATTTGACATAAAAATGAGCAGAAATTGCAAAAAACCAAAAATTGATTCTTAACACTTTGTGTTCTTTTTATATAAGTTGCAACAAGGGGAGGAGGGGAGTGTGGCTCTAAACATGATCATAAGTACACCTTATTAGCATCTAGAAGGCGATTTTTTCAGTCGTGGAACAAATTAAGGCCTTCTGATTCATGCACTTATAATCAATTAGAACACCAACTTAATTGCAATAAATGCCTCAATCTAGGATTGAAGGTTACAAGCAATTACCATTTCTAATCACACAAAAAATAAAATCACCATGAGATATGAACTACTACTGACTCTTATCAGGCAGATGCACTTAAGCTGTGGTAGAAATTGTCAATTCCATTTTTCATGTGGATGCAATCATTTTATGTTAAAACTAAAATTCCCACCATCATCTACTGGGTGCATATATTGATGCCCTGACTATATGTATTAAAGAAGCTTCCTGAGACTTTTATGTAAAAAAAATCATCATGCAAGGAATATGTGGCGTTAAACACTTACAAAAAAATCTGTGGTGTTAAACTAACTGTATACAAGTCATATGTCCCCAAAAGGCAATACCACTTCTAGTTTCAAGTATATATGTTCATATAAATTTAAGAACCTCAGAGAATTTGAACGAAACCATTATCCTATATCAGATGTTTCCTCAAGGACCTCCTTGTTTTCAATAGCCAAATTTATGTTTCCCAGCTCTCGTATTGTGGGTCAGTGCTTGAAATAAGTCCATGATGGATGCATTACAAACTTCTCTGCATGCATACCCATCTCTTCGCCATTGATTTCATATTTTTAAACACACTATCTTTACTTTTTGGTATATATCACTTCTGAGTCATGTATCTGCACAAGCTCAGCTCTGAATCTTATGTAAGTGATATACTACAGAGGAGCATGACAAGATACAGTTTCCAAAGCATCTTAGAGATTTACTTTTTGGGTGTGCTATTCTATAGAGGACCAAAACAATCCAACAAGATTATGAAAAGTTAATTCAGATTCTTCTATATGTTCTAATGCTTACATGAACTCCCATGCCATGCTCTTTTCATGGTAACTAGGTAGTTCTGATTAAAAAATGCACCTCTAGCGGTGAATGGCAATTTATCCTAAAACAACATGTGGCCTGATTGTATCGCTGATAAGTAACTGTACTGCTTGCAGTTATAAATGCTACAAACAATCAAACAATTAGTAAGTGCCCCAAACTCAATATAAGCTGAATTAATTATCTTTTTGCCAAATTAAGTTGGAATAGAAGCATTTATAAGACAGCAATGTAGTGGATTATCAAAAACCATTCAGATATTTTTGTGTGTGTGCGTGTGTGGTGTGCTCAATTGGAATATTTTGCCGCACTTGCCAATATCTGATTATTTAAACATGTTGTATGTTATAAGAACAGAGGAGTAGCAATTAACTTCTTTTAATTTTGTGGACTGTTGTACATTTGTTTCCCTATCAATAATTAACGCCAACAGTAGTTGTTATCAGTTGCAGAGATTAATTTTGCATCAGAAGAAAACACCATCCGTGCTGCATATTTTTTGCAAGTTTAGAGCAGCATAAACAGAAACTAAAAAATAATCAAGAGGTACTAAAAAATAATCAAGAGATCTAGCAAGATTATTTCATTACATGATAAGAGCAATCTTATTTTGAGGATCACTTTTTTTTTTAGGTTATTCACAAACAAAAGGTGAAAGTGCATTGTCTTACTGGAATGCAGTATGCTATAATTAAGTCAGGAATGCCACATTTAGGTTGGAGTAAAACACTTCAGAGTAGAGAGCATATTTGGCTTATATAGTCGAATCTAACAAAAAATGGGATCAGTTTTTAATTTGTTCCTCAAAATTAAAAGTTAGCACCAATGTTCATTTATATATTTATTAAGTCGATATGGAAACAATATCACCAAAAACTTTCCTGATTCAAAAGAGGAATCGACACCAAAGCTTAAAATATTTGGAAAAAAAAAAATGCTCAACCTACTAACAAGTAGAGTGAGACTAAACTTTCCAAGCAAAATCGAACATCAAAAGCATTAAGTACATTTACTCCACATCCATTCTGAAATAAGAAGATGAACATTAACACACAATATGGCAGCAGAGATTCAATGCTATTGAATTCACAAAAATTTGGGTAATAATAAAAAAATGGCCACACAAAAATTGTAAACAGGTGGTGTCCTAACCAAGTTGATATGACAAAATTGGATGTTTGTAAGGGAAAGAGAGTAAATCAGATGGTAAGGGAAGCATGATTTATAGTTGAGAGGTGTGCATGATGATTACTGATCATCTCACTGCAAAAATTCATCAACAACTTTGCAGATATGGACAAATCAGGCATACAACAGCATATAAATTCATGGCCAACACGGTGGAGTACACATATGATTAGGATAATATCATGTAAATACTGGCAATTTAAAAGATAATACTCTTCACCTTGTTATTTTCAATGCTAAGACATTGCAAGCATCGCTGGACCACATGGTTTCCATTCAGGTCCTTGACAAGAGCAAGAAACCCTGGTTCAAGGGCTGATATAACCAGTGAAATCTCAAGGCTGGTTTTGAGAGTCTCAATCAGCTTCTGTACTACGCGAGTGCTGACAGAAATAAAAATGTTAAAAAAAACAGACAAATAAATTCATTTGAATACGTATTACGTTCACTACTTACCCATGAGGGTCTAAAGAGATTCTGACAAGCTGCCCTGGTTCTTCAGTTACCATGAGCAGTATCTGCCTTCTCTGTTCTTCATTACAAACATCCAACAACTTCTGCATAAGGTAATTCCCAAATGGATTCATCATAAGTTCAGCAACATGGTTTACAATCTCGTTAAATACTATTTGCACATCTTTTGGTGTACCCCCATCAAAAATCCTTTGTAAAAAACGACAACCGTGCTGATCCTTTGCTAGTAAATATATGTACCCTTGGGCTTCAGCCAAGGAGTTATAACTAGGTGGTAGAGAGAATGGGCAATATACCCTTGCACTCCGAGTAGTATCACAAATTACTGCACTGTGATGCCAGCTGTCTAGATGTGACCTTCCTACACGCTTGCTCACACCAATATCATGCGAGGCATCCCTAATCTGACCCCTTGAACAAGCAAATCCCATTTTGACTTGATGATTTAAAGCTTCACCTTGAATAATGAAGCTCTCCTCACTAGTAAGAGACTCAAGATCTGCTTGTGGGATGCTAAGGTTTGAGGATGCCATAGTCCTACAATTGGAAAAGGGCAGGCCAAAAAGTAGCATGTTTTTAACACTCATATGAGACCTTGGATTCGCCAGTGGAAGGGAATTGGGCAGAGTTGGTACACCTGCTTCTTCATTCAAATTCATCCCGTCTTGTCTTGCACAGAAAGGAGACCCAACCATTGGCAGTCCACTCAAAGAAGGACTCCCCCGTTGGAAATAGTTATCTGTCTGCTCTTTTGTTTTTGGCCTTGGGAAATTTGTCGAGCTATTGCAGTAGCCAAAATCCGGAAAATAATTACCAGGGTGTCCGGGCGACAATCTTGACCCCGATGAATTACCCATTTCATATTCCGGCTGCAATCCTGAAAATGCCAAACCCTCAAAACTTGTAGCACGTGATGGAACAGGGGATTGAAATCCCACATAATCAAGAGATCCTCTCCTGACATTATCACAGTTCCCATATTCATCAATATTGATTTTATTACTCCCACTGAAGAAACAATCGCCAGAGAGAAGCCCGTCCCTGTCTACCAAGAAGTGTCTCGAATTTGAAAAATCCTCTTTTCCATTGCCAATATACACTTTACTAAGATTTCTACAAAGATTCACTTCATCAATCAAACTCCCGCTGGTCTTCATTTTAACAGATGAATCGGGTATTTTAGAATCCAACCATAATCCATCTGGGTAATGGGAAATTACAGAAGGCAAATGGGGTTTAAGCTCTTCTATTGGAGGCGGGGTAGGTGATCCGTTGTCAGAGAGAGGATTCCCACCAGAGCACAATGTTGAGGAAGAGCCATCTGAATGCAAAGACAACCCACTTACAGGAGAGGATGCACATGAATGCTTATAATGACATGACGGGTTATCATCATACATACCATACATGCCATGAGTTCTCTGACTTATAAATGGTCCATGACCACGGTCGACACGATGAGTACTATTATGTTGATGATGCAGATGATGATGATGGATATTGCGTGATGTTGCATGAGGGATCTCACCCAACAACATTTCAAGTTCTTCATCAGTCTTCATCATTTTCTCCAATCTCTCCTCTTCCAAATATCAAACAAACAAGGAGAGAAAAATATGAACAAACGTAGCAAGAATGTGACCACAAACTAATCAATCCCCGGAATCAGAAAACCCACATCATATATTGATTCACATAGGCTGAAAAACAAATATAAGAGATTACCACTTTCAATCGTCTGGTTTATGCTCAGAATTTGAAATGAATGTGGTTTTTGTTTGTGATGATGTGAGAGCATTTCAATCGCATTTCATTCCGGTAAAAATCATCTTGTTTGGATTCTGGGTTTTCTTTGTGAGGAGTTGGTGAAGCATGCAAAGATTGAAGGATTTTTACATACGGTTACTGAGGGACCGTACATATACACACACTCCCAGTACGGTCTCTCACGCCATTAAAGCCGAAGAGCAAGAGACGGCCTATAGCCATCAATAGAAATATATATAACACAGAGTGCAAGGCGAGACAAACACACCCATATTCACTCGAGTCTCAACTCTCAACATACTATTTAAAGCATTTACTTCCTACTTTATTTCTTTTTTACTTTGAAAATTATGAAGCTGACCCTCCTTCAAACGAGTGCTAACACGCTCCGAATCAACGGACCATCTGTGGGCCCCCAGACTGCAATCAATTTCGATCTTCTACTTTGTGGTGCAGGTATTTATGGTTGGCAGCGCGTGGGAAAGAACTTGTCGGTAAAATTCGTATTAGTTGTAAAAAAAAAAAAAATCTAAAATTTAAAAAATTACTAAATAATATATATATTTAAAAAGATTAATTATTTTATTCCATTTAATTTTTCTGTTATTCGTATCAGTCAGTCCGCAACAACACATTCCATCCAAATCCCAAATCCTCTCTTTTGTATTTTTATAAAAAAATATTCATCAAAGACAACTTTACAATATATTCAGTGCATCGTCCCATTCTTGATTTTAAAAAAACCGTACAGGATAGAAAATCAAATACATTATTTAAAATAAACTTACGAAGATTATATCCCGAGAATATATATTTTTTCCTTTATGTAGTAAGATATCATTTTGTCTTTTAACTGTTGACCATAATCATATATTGCAGTTAAATCTTATTTTCTTCCCTTTACAGTTAGTTGCTAATAATTTAGTAAATGTGTCATTTTATTAAAAATATCTCAATCTTACATAATTCATCTCAATTTAAATTAAATTTATAAAATATGGATCTCATTTACTATAAGATTTTTCTCTTTGAAAAAATAAATTAATAATAAATAGTGTGATTAGTGGACAAAAGGAGAAAAAAGAACAAAAAATAAAAAAGGAAAGAAAAGTGACTCAAAAGGAAGGTGACGTGGTCATAAAATGGTCACAGCGAAATTTGATTCAAGGAGGCTCATTCGTCCTTTACTAATAAATTTATGAAATGAACTTTTCACAAATTTAATTTAAAAAAATCAAATTGTGGAGCGATAATAAAAGTGTTTCATTTTAAATTTTTATATAAAATGTAATAAATAATTTATTTTTTAAAAATTTTAAAATAATAATAATATTAAAAAAAATATTTTATTCAATTTTATTTTAAAACCATCTCATCTCATCTATTCAAACAGAAACTTACTTAAGACCTCATTTGGATTTAGAGATAAGTTGAGATGATTTTAAATAAGTTGAATAAAATATTGTTAAAATATTAATTTTAATAGTAATATTATTTTAAAATTAAAAAAAATTAATTTTTATTATATTTTATGTATAAATTTAAAAAATTATAATAGTAATATGAAATGAATTAACGTGAAAGTTTGACAATGAATGACCGGGAATCCTCTCAACTAGTGGGTAAAGCAACCGAATCTCTTACACAAGCATTTCGGTACTAAATGCTGCTACAGGAAGACTAATAGCAGCTAGGATAGAGGCACGCCCATCGAGCTAATAGAAAGGGAGGAACTTAACCCAGGAATCAAGGTAAGGAAAAGAGAACTCAACTTATTTTTAAGAGACAAGAAAGGAGAAGAATCCCCTCAACTAGAAAAAGAAAGAGCGACGTATTCTCTTACACAAGCATTTGGGTACTGCGACATGATGCTGCTCCTTCTCTTGGGGAGTCACTCGGGGATAACTGACTCGGAAGGGGACAAACTTTTTGGGCACACAGATTGACTCGTCTAATGGGCTCGTGCCTCTCCATATAAGGCTACTAACAAATGCTTGACGCGTGTACATGTTCATTAAATATACCGGAACTAAATGCAGCATTCTCGTGATAACGCTCCTCCATTTCAACTTTGGATTTACAGATGAAGGAAGCTCACTCGACACTCGCCAACCTCTTCTTGTTAGTCGCACGGTTTTATTGGTAAAAAACAAAAAAAAAAACGCATGAACATAAATAAACTCACGCTCCTCAAGCTATAAACTCATGGAGCAACGTTCGCGATAAGATTGGATGAATAACTGTTACTTTTTAGATGCAAATCGAAAAACATACAAACAAGAGCAAGGGGAAGAATCAGGTCAGAAAGTGGGAACGTCCTTTTCCCTCCAAGTCCAAGTGCCGTCAAAATTGCTGCACAAACGGCCGGCCGAAAAGGACGTATTGACATGCAGCTAGGAGCACTGAAGCAAAAGTTGTTAGAATGGAATAAACTGTATGTGTACTCGCACAAAGCCATGTAGTAAAGGTCTTTCTCAAGCAGCTGCCCGCCTCCCTAACTAGAATCTAGACTCAACTCGGTGGTTGGAAGGCTGGCTGGCTTTCTTCTCACAGCTGAATCATTAGCCTCGAACATGAATGCCACCATACCCAGAATCGCATCACTAAGCAGCATCACAATTACCCAAGTTTATCACAAATGATCCAGGAAAATTCTAATTTAAGCTGTTTATGAGCATTTGGCATCGAATGCATTTACAAGAACACACATAGAAGAATGCTAAATGTACTTGAGAAAAACTTATAAAAAACTTACTTCTCCACATGTCAGTTATTGATATGTTGAAAATCATAAAATTTGAATTTCAAAAGAAAACTAGCAAAATAAATCTTATAAGTAAATGTGTAAGTAAAACTATAAGTACATGTAGTACTACTCCACGCATATAATGCTACATTTAGTACGTACTATTTGAAGCACTAACACCGATAAACCATACATTCTACCCAAAATGCTACTTACCTCGCCTCAGCTATTTTCTTGACCTCTACCATCTTTGCAAAGTTAACTAGAAGCGTATATGCTTCTAATATATGCTTCTAATATGATTACTATCTGCCAATCCCGCCTCGTCCAACCCTTTGGTTCATATGGGAACTCCAAATCAAAAGGTAATTCAGCCATGCAGAAGTTGCTAACCTGAGCAATAACCTAGATTCCGCACCAACATGTGTTTTCAAGATCATAAAGTAATACCTACCTCACAATCTTCTGATTCATGTTGGAGTCGGGCTTCGTAAGGCCCTCCAATGCACCTTTTCGGGCCCCATACTATTTTCAGAAGAAGCACGACAGGACAATTTTATGTCAAAGATTCTGACTTCTCCTCTGATCAAAGTAAATTGAAGCTCATATCGGCATCTTGAGTATACGACAAGTGCAAGCACGTTAAAGATGCAACATGCTAAAAGAATATCTGCATTTACCAAGACCCCTTTTTCTTCTGTCAAGAGGATATCTGCATTTATCAGCTGGCATCCCCATGGACTGAGAAATCCAATTAAAATGAATCAATTGCTTTTATATTACTCTCAATGGTGGTTTAAACTACCCTCTCTTTCGTCTTCCACGGAATTTATGCTATAGAACCCAACAATATCAGAACCGGTTCAGTGCAGTTGCCATATGCTGCCATTTTGCAACACTGTAGACTATATCAACCCATTTACATTAATAGATCAGACTTTGCATGATGTTATGGCACTTCAATCAAGCTTTTAAGTTTCAACATACTGAAAACAAGTAACAAGGCTTATTTCATATCAATGGGATGCCTCAACAATAGATTGCCTGTTGATTGATGAATAAAGGTTGCCAGACTTGCATGCACACGAAAGTCCTGTGTGCATGCCTAGCGCCTAGATATCATCTCATCCCCCAGTCCAGTTGCGTAATGAAGTGATCTAGGAACCAGTTATGATCTTTAAAGCATCTTAAATTCAAATCCTAGTTCAAGATAGCAGGAGAGATATACATTTCAACACTACAAAGTGACAGGACACTAACACGTATAAAGAATCAATCAATAGATTATAAAATGGGCATGGTTTTGTAAACTTTCCGGTATTATCGTGACAGCACAAACTATTGTGATAAAAGAATCAATCAATAGATCGTAAAATCAGTACAGTTTTAAATTTTTGGATACGTACCCTTCCATACTAAAGGCATCCTCATCTCAGCCACAACTAGGTATATGGTGACTTCCAAAATGAATTGCAGCCTTCGATGTATTTCATAAATACTCCGACAAGATACTTGAAACTGCTTGTTATCAGCCACATCATGCTACTAACAGTTATATCAAGAGTGTTACGCATCAAATGCCCCGGATATTAACTTCTAACTGCTCAATCTTCTGAGCCAGATCATGCTTCCCGCAATTCTTCAACCCATCAGTAACCATGTCAAAACACCGGGATATGGGCATCAAACCGAACTCCGTCATCTCCACCAAATAATTAGCAGCCTCCACAAACTTCCCTCCCCTCCCACACATCGTTATCAACATGGTATACACTGGCCTATTTGGTGGGTGCCCCTTTGCCTTCATATCACTAAAGAAGCAAAAGGCATCGTCGAATTGTCCTCTCCTACACATCGCCTTAATCACCGGCGCATACAAGCTCGGGAACGGTCTATGCCCGTCCTCAACTGAATCATTCAATAGCCTAAAGGCCTCGTCCACCTTCCCCACCTTTGATACTGCCGGTATCAGAATCTTATATGTATTGATATCCGGCGAAAGCCCTAATCTACACACTTCATTGTAAAGAGTAATGCAGAAGTCGACCTCACCGGACTTGCATATCGACTCGATTAGGGAGTTAAAGGTTACGACGTCGGGCACGAAGCCTTGCTTCGCCATTTTCGTCACCATATCCTTCGCCGACTCGAGATATCCTGCGTTTAACAGGCCCTCGATCAGGAGGTCGCGGCCGCGCACTGGGGGATTGAAACCCTTCCGGCTCATCTCGGCGAGGAACTCGAGTGCCTCTTTCATTTTACCGGCCGAGCACCATGCGTTCACGAGGATGGCGTATGTGCGCTTGTTGGGGACGAGCCCCTTGCGGATCATGCGGCGGATCAAGGCGTAGGCACCGTGGAAGAGCTTGGCTTCGCAGAGGGAGAAGAGGAGGGAGTTGTAGATCTCGAGGGTATGGGGGCAATTCAGGGATTTTCCAGACTTGTTGAAGATCTCGACGGCTTGGTCTACAAGGCCATGCTTGCCGTACTGTTCGATCAGGAACGACACTGTTTCGGGGGAGGGGCAGAGGGAGAGAGAAATCATCTGATGGAGGAGCTTCCACATGGTCTGGTAATTCCGGGAGCAGGCTAGGGTTTTGACGAGTTCCTCGAACTCGATGGTGGTAGGGCGATAGTTGGGCTGGGTCCGAGCCCAGTTGAAGAAGCGATGGGACTCGGAAGGGGAGGAGGAGCAGGCGCGGAGGACGCGGAATACGAGCTCGGAGGTGACGCGGAGTTGGAGCTTGTTGAGTGTTCGCTCCAGGTAGAAGTCACGGCGGACGATGTTCGAAAGGTGGTGGATGGCGGCGAAGTAGTCGTCCTTGGTAGTGGATGATACGGCGTCGTTTGTAGGTGCATCGTTGGTGGTGGTTAGGGTTTTAGGGGTTGAGAAGAGGAGGAGGTGGGGAGGGAGGGTTTGGGGTCTGCTGCTGGGAAGGAGGAGTTTAGTCAGCTTTGTAGAATGACGAAAGAGCATTTGGACTCTGGACTCTGGAGTGTTGAGCTGATTCGACAAGACTGAGCAACCGAGCGAGGGAAACGTCTAGCGAATTGCGAAGAGAGGTGAGTTTTTTTTTGGAGCTACACCATTTTGCAGCACTTTTTAAAAGCATGATTTTCCATTCGATTTATGAGCTAAAAATACATGTTAATGTTGAAGGGGATTCGGTAAGGATGAGCATGGCCCAATATAATAGCGACCAGCCCGGTAAAAACAATGAAAAGCCCAAATTAAGCACTAGGAGGAGAAGGGCAAAGGAAGCAAGAGATGGACGGGAGGCATAACCAATCCGACGGATATGTCTTCGAATATCGAGTCTCTCCAGAAGCTGCTCCTCAATAAGTTGTCTCTGTCGATGGAGAGACCGTTGCCAACATATATCCACCCTCGTTGTTAATGTTTTAATTTGTACAACAAATCGAAAGAGAGGAAAGAGTCATTTACGACCTACGAGATTATTAAGATTTTGATATGATATTTTTCACGTACATTCATATGATACATAATAAATAAACGAATAAAAGTAAATAAAGAGAGATATAAAGATTTACATGATTCGATATAATGACTACGTCTACAAGTTGTTTGGGGATGAAATCCACTATAAGGAATGGTTTTACAATCTCTCATGACCTCACGCATCTCATAGTATAATGAGAAAATTTAGGAAAGATCATTTTGAGTTGTAGTGGAGTTTGGGTGTAGGAAACTTCTGTGGAGAGTTCGTCCGTTTCATGGGGGATCTCCTTATATATATATATATATGGGTCTATTTTCTTTGAGTGAGTGCCTTGTGAAGCATTTTCCTTTTAAGAGTCTGAACCCATTTTCCTTTTAAGGGTATAGGTTCATTTCATTTTAGGAGTATGAGTCCACTTGTCTTATCTCTTATTAGCTTTATCTCTTAATTTGATTTTTGATCTTAGCTCTAGGCTAAAGTATAGGCTACTGATTTTATCCCTACACTTGTGTTACCTAACCAAATTATTTAATTCAAAATGGTAACAAGGATCCAATGGCCCGAAGAATCACAATCACCAAAACCACAGGTCTAGGTACCTATAAGATTTTTTTCCTTTTTACATTATAACTAACAGAATATTGTTTGTAAAATTATTTGGTAACAACTGATCTACTACGGTTCATAGTGTTTTGTCGTATGATATTATTGTAACATGCATTGGTGGCAATTACTTTTTCGTCATTTGCAAATAGCTGTAAAAACTACTTTTTTAGTTTTAGGAAATTTATTTGGGGTGAAAAACCGAACCCTAGGTTCAGTTTTATGCAAAAACCAAAACTGACCAAAGACTGCTATTTTGGAAAGAAATCCGGCTGAAAGCAGGCCGTGTAAGGGATAAAATTGGCCTTTTAGGTTGCCAATTGGTTTGTCGGTTGTTGGAAATAAGTTCTTGCCTAAGAATCTAGCAAAAATAGAATCAAGAAAATAGAAAAAAACACATTTCGGATTGAAAATAGACAAAACAAATTTTGGATTACAGAACTCCGAGGGGGTGGGATGCGTCGTTTGTCGAAGGGACATAGACATTGTGGAAGTTGGGCCGCTACCGATGCCGATGCCGATGCCACTGCCTTTGCCTCCGCCGCTGGAGAGTGGAGACTGGAGTGGAGGGCTGTGGACGCTGGAGAGTGGAGGCTGGGTCACTGCCGCTGATGCGCCTATCACTGGAAACTGGAGACTGAGAGGAAGGCTGTACCGCTGTGGATGTTGGAAAGGATGAGAGCACAGAGGAAAGGGGAGGGAGTGAGGGGCCGCTCAAAATGAAAAGAAACTGAAGGAGTATTGTTTAAACCCTAGGCAGAAACGGTTACGCCAAATGGCGCCATTCTCTCTCTTTTTTTTTTTCTTGTTGTAAACTGAATAGGAAAAATGACGTCGTTTCACCTATTTAAGTGAAACTACATCGTTTTAGAATGGATTATATATATAAAAAAAATAGATTTTAAGACGTCGGCCGGTTCAGCGATTTTCTGCTAGTTCGAACCGAGACCGAACCGGCAGATGCCGATTTTGATAAAATTACACCGCCTGCCGACCAGTTCCTTGCCAGTTTCTTCCGGTTCCATGATCGGCCGACCGGTTTGAGTCGGTTCCATCCGGTTCTTCAATTTCTTGTGCATCCCTAAAACTTATTATACATTTTCAGTCTAAACTGCTTGTCTAGGTTCTTGAACAAAGGGTAGATAAATACACCTCAAGTTATTTAAAGAGAAATACATAAAAATTACTCACTTCGAGGAGAACACCTCCATTGAAGAAATGAAGATGACGAAAAGATAAAGAGAAATAGAATTTATATTAACTTTCTAGATGCCCAAATAGGGAGCTTTTGGCTCCTTACATAGCAGTTGACCCAAATGGGCCTAAAGCAGTAAAAAACAAAATATATCCTAATAGTCCATATTAAGCTCTTAATACTAATACAACTCACTTCTACAGCCCATAACCATTGGGTCCCTTTAGATATCTGACATAATTCCATAAAAAAGACTAAACTATGAAGGAATTAGCTACTGAAATTATCTGGCCCATGGCCCATGTATTCTGTTCATGGACTTGTGACAAACCATCCTCCATTGAAGCACCTTGCCCACAACTGTCCCACCATTAGGGTCAAAAATAAGAATTTTCTTTGTTCTAACATATACTCTTGCTTTGGTGCCAGAATGCATGAGCCCAATAGTGGAAATAATTCTTTTCCCAAATTGTCACGACTTAGACAATAAAGCTTCTCCACATAAGCAGTCAACTGTTGTTTGAATAGTATAGTAGGATATCTTGCTTCCACAGGTGACTTGCCATCCTTAAATCTACCAATAAATTCGAAAGGAGATTTTGAACTATACCCCACCCTGCAAATTAACCAAGAAGATCCAACATAATGTTGAGTAACGGTGGTTAAAAAACCCTTAGATCTTAAATTTCTCTGCAGGAGGCGTAAAGTGTTGAGGCATTAGACAACCCATCTGGCAACGTAACATTCTCATCCTCGACCTTCAGGACTTCACTGGCATGCTCAAACTCAAAGGCAAGCCAATGAAGAAGGCATTTATAACTGATGCATGCTGCCAGTGGATTATTACCTTCAAAACCCAAGTCTTCATTAATACATCTTGAAGGAAAATGCATGATTTCCCTGACCCATATTGAGTACACTTCCCTTATAAATCAACAACAAGAACGATGGTACAAACAAGTTAATCCTAGCAAAGCACATCCCAGGATAAAGGTCCAGTAACTACCCACACTATTTTCCGACATTACATCAAACACCTTACGTGCTACACTCAACTCTTTAACAACTTTTGCACCAACCATCATGATTCTATCATCAATTCCACTCTTTATATTGATTCCACTTACTGACTTCAAAAGGCCCAATTCCACAAGCACCTCTTTCAAGATAGTTGTTGTCAAGACCCAAGTCATATAAATTCCTCAAATGCACACCCATTTTCAGCTTAATCTCTTTAAGAAATTTGGAAGAGAAGACGACTTGGCTTAAACCAATTCCATTCCTACCCAATATGGTTATATTTATTCTTCTAATATAGAAATAAAAAGCAAATACAAGACACAAATGCAACCGACTAGGCGTGCCACCAGACCATACCCAAGGAATTCACTGACAATCATTTCTGCACTAACCTCCCTTGTATTTGTGCAAGAAGGTTCTAGCCCAAGTTGCATCGATGAATGTATCGGGGAGAAGATTTTTGCTGTCGTAGGGATTGAAATAGTTGGTTCAGGGTCCGATGCTATTTCAGACCGTGTATCTGCAGAAGAAGATTTGGTTGTCGTAGGCATTGAAACAACTGGTTCAACTTCATCACCATTTGAACCTTTAATGCTCTCATCCAATTTCTTGAATAAACGACAGAGGACAAAGACACTCTGATCACACCATAGCTCTGTGTTTGCTTTGAAGGAAATAATCTGGATAAAAGAGATTATACAAAGGGGCTTCCACTTGTTATGGTTGTCGACAAAATAAGAGGGTGCCAGGCACACAACTTCTCTTTCCTGTCATGTTCATGTACCGATATTGTCGTAAGAACAAGATGGTTGGTGCAAATCTTGAGGGCCTTGGACTGTCTCATAAGCCGATGAACCTTTGTGCTCTCTGTATGCTTGAAGAGCTCGACAATAACAACGCCTCTCTCCTTCCACTGGTTATCATCGTTATTGAAACGGTAGAGCTTTGATTTCATATCCAAGATGAGGTCTACGTTCTCCTCTCCAGTGGAGACTGTAACCTCCCCAAGCTTAACCATCTGAGCTTCGTCTACGCCACCGAGATCAAACTCCCATCTGATGATTAGTGAGTAGGTGGTTCTAGGTATGACCGAAGGAAAAGAAGAAAAGGAAAAATAATTTCTGAGAAGAAGAGAAAGACACGAGATTCGGAGGGGGAGATTTGAGAATGGCGGAAATGGTTTCTAGTTTTTAACAGGACTTATGGTTGCTGTGTATTTTTCCTCTTCTTGAAGATTTAGAGTTGGCTTTCGACATTTGAAAACTCTTCATTGAAGTTGTTCTGAAAAATTTCAAGGTTGTTATTGACATATTTAAATGTCTGCAAAATAATATCCAAACGTTAATGTGATTGTTTGACTTGCTCTCTGATGTTGAGTAAGGATGAAAGAAATTTTTCTATTTCTATAGATTGATGAAGCTGATGCCAAAGAAAGTCTGGCTCTAGATACCACAGAAAGTCTGGCTCTAGATACCACTTATAACACACCTCAAGTTGTTTAAAGAGAAATACATATAAATTGCTTACTTTGAGGGTAGCACCTCCATTGAAGAAGGGAAGAAGATGATAAGAGAAAGAGAAATAGAGTTTGCATTAACTTTCTGGATGCCCAAACAGGGAGGTTTTGGCGCCTTACATGGCAGCTAACCCAAATGGGCCTAAAGGAATAAAAAACAAAATAAATTCTAATAGTCCATATTAAGCCCTTAACACCAATACAATTCACTTCTGCAGCCCATAACCATTGGGCACCTTTAGATTCCCGACATAATTCCATAAAAAGAGACTAAACTATGAAAGGAATTAGCTACTGAAATTATCTGGCCCACGGCCATGTATTATGTTCGTGGACTTGTGACAGATAGAGACTTTGGAAAGAGAACTTGATGCGGCGGCCATTACAGCCTGCCGCCATGCTGCTCATGCTCACTTTGAGAAACGACAGGATGAAGCAGCTCAGAAAGCTGCTGAATTACGTGCACAAGAGAGCTTGAGAAGTCACAGCACAAGTATGCTGTATCCAAGTTTTTCCGTTTCACATATCAATTTCAAAATTAACCTGAAGCTTTAATTATAGCAATAATCACTTTATTGTTTCTGGATGTAATATGGATCCTCCATAAATTTTCATTACAAGTGTTATGAAAACATGCATCAGCCTCATGTGGGACCTTTCTTGTTGCCAAGAAGGCCCTGCAAGCATAGTTTGTATCACACGGCGGTTCTTCGTAAATTCAAGACATAGCGACGTTTGAAAATTTGCACTCTTTAGATAAATGCTTCGTTTTTCGCAGGGATTGTTTGTGGGCACACTTTCATTGCCCACCGGCTACACCATGTTCACTGGAAGAATGGAGGCCTCAAATCATCCATGTCTCGGAATTCGAGTCCATTACCATACTCAATCTTATTAATCTGGAAATTGAGGGGGGAAGAATAGATGGCGACGTTCAAGATTTAACGACGAAAAACATGGATGATTTGCAAATTCACCTTTAGCAGCACTTTACTTTAAATTGCATTTACTTTTTCCGAAGCACAAAAATTATGGCTCTCTTAACTCCCAAGCAGCAATTCATTGAACCCATAATTTTTTAATTTTTAATTTTTTGACATCTGCGTTTATTCCTACAGTTTCCTGGCAATCAAACAGAGACTTAAAAACCTTGAAATAGAAACAAAAAGGTCATTTTTAATGCCAAGAACTCTAGAAAACATCATTCTTTCGTGAGCTACGTCACACAGTATGTCAATCTTCAGATGTTGAAATGATTTGTAAATAATATAATAAAATATTATTAAAATATTATTATTATTATTTTAAAATTTAAAAAAAGTTGAATTGTTTATTATATTTTTTATAAAAATTTAAAAAAATTATAATAATGAGAAAAAATGCATGATGATTTTACAAGTGGATTTGGAAATAACCTCGTACTCAATCTCGACGTAATTAAACGCGACTCTTCCTGTCCCTCACCCTAAATTTAAACGAAGTGGTAACATCTGGACCGTGGATGAGAGACACGTGTCCTCATCCAGCTTGGTCCGGTTCCAAGCCAAATCCAGTTCCGTCTTGCCTAATTTGTAAGCTCTCTCTCTAAATTTTTTTTTTTATAATAATATACAGAAGAAAGAGAAGGAACCTTACTCGGTGCTTTCAACAATGGAAGGGAAGTCATCGCGCCCCAACCTTAAGCGCTCTATCTATGACGTCCAAGACGACGCCGAAGATGACAACAAACCTCCTGCGTAATCTCTCTACTCTCTCTCTCTCAACCCTAATCTCAGTTTTCAGTTTCCCTCCCTATTCCATCTTATTTATCATATCTGTTTCCTTCAATTACTATCATTTCTGTTTGTTTCTAGACATACACTCTTTATGGAAACTGCCTAGTTTTGTAATTTTTATTTTGTTGTATCACAATATCAGTTCATATGGCCCTTAATAGTTTCTATATTTCTTCGCCGTCCTGTCGTTCATATTTTCATTTTGTGGTTTCTTTCTTATTGTTAAATAAAACCGTACGGTCACGTGTAGTTGATGGAAATTTACAATTCATGGTTTTTCTCTCATAATATGGAAAAATGGAATCCCTTCATGTTTATTAAACAAACAGGGTATTAGTGTGCTTGATAATTGGACCCTTAAGGGCATTTGTTCTTCTGGTATCCATTACTTAGTTTATTTTAATCTTTTATTGGTCCATATCAGTTTTGGAAATCTCTTTCCTTACTCGCCATTAGATGCTATGCCTATAATTTTTGCTGACTTTGGCGATGATTGGTTTCAAAGGCAAAAGAGGGTCAGGTTTCCGAAGGGTAAGAAGGTTAAGCCAGGAGATGAAGGGGTGGACAGAGGTCAAGCTGATGAGGCCCCGAGCGAGGTACTGAATCCTCGACTTGCTGCTAAAGAGCGTGCAAAGCGTCGGAATCAGATCACTGCTGAACTGTTTACTGAAGAAAGTAGAGGCATAATTAACGATGTCACGGCAGCTGAAGTTGCCTACATGGTTTGTATTTTCCTTTTGTTTTCAACTCTAACCTTGTCATCAATTGCTATGCTCATTATGCTGGCATGCTGTTTAGATTATCAAGATGTTTCCTGACCA
>QEOT01008064.1:0-16953 GCA_003123785.1 Pterocarya stenoptera
CTCTATTTATGAAGCATGTGTTCTTCTCAGTTTGCTTGGATAAAAAATGAGATCTTAACTGTTGGGATCAGGTATACCACGACATATACATGATGCTGAGTGGATTTATATTTTATGCAACAGATCACTTCAAGAAACTGGACTTCTGGAAAAATAAAGGCTAAGCAAGCATGGCATTTGTACTCGAGTTGGTGCATTTGTTTTCAATATGGGGGATGGGAGCGTTCCAAGAATCAAACTCCAGACGTCTGGCACCCTCTGAGGTCTTGTTTGGTTACACAAATCATTTTATCTCATATCATTTAATTAATACAATTTTTTCAAACTCCAACACAAAATATAATAAACAATTCAACTCTTTCAAATTTTAAAATAAAAATAATATTAAAAAAAAATATTCTAACAATATTTTATTCAACTTTCATCTCATCTCATCTGTGTAACCAACGAGGCCTAAATCTAGCGCAAAGTTTAGCCATCAATAAACTTAATTTTTGTTATAAATGGATCTGAGTAAATTCAAACAAGTATGGTCGTAGATGAACCAATCTATTTGATAACTTGTTTGATATTCATCCGATTAAACTTAAATTGAACTCGACTCATGAAGAAAAAAGTTCGCTCGTAAAAGTAGATATTCACTCTATTAGTAAATAATACAAACTCGACTAAACTCAACTCGGCTAAGGCTCGCTCATTTATACCCAAGTCGACTTGTTAATTTGACTCAATTAAAGCTCGTTCATACATTGATAAATATATACATATACTTTTGTAACCTAATTCCTTATGCCTAGTCACTTGTACCTATATATCGGATACACTTCATAGTTATATTTTATAATTTAGACAATAGTTAGTCTATAAGATTTAATAATTTCACATACTAGTATGTGGAAAATATATATGAAATGTTGATATATATTATCATATTATATGTATATATTAGTAATTTATGCATACATATAATATATTGTTATTATGGATAAACATCAACTAGTTACATATTAATTATTTATAAATCTTTACAATATATTAATTCAATAGAGGTTCTACTTGTTAGTTGTTAAAATTTCATTAAATTTATATTTACATTTTGTATTTATCTAATTCTATAATTATTAACTTTTGTTCAAAAAATAAAAAAAAAACATGGATCAACTCGACTCGAGCTCCTTTTTTGGTCGAGCTCGAGTTGGGATCTTAGCTAGCCAAGCTTGAACAAAGATTATATAAAAAAAAACTTGAGGTATACCTCAAATTTTTTTAGTCGAGTCGAGCTCGACAATCCAAAGACCGGTTTGGCTCGGCTCTATTACAACCATACTGAAACACATATAAAATAAGCACTTCATTCTCTATGAGCATCGTACGTGTTAGGAGGTAAAACCCCTTGACCCACTACAGCCCAGCCCATTAAAGGGCCACCTTTGAGAGACAAGTAGGAAGAAAGAATGAGAGAGGAAGAAGGAACAAATAGGGGACAAGAAAATGTGATGTTAGAGGGAAATGAAGAAGTCAATAAAAAGGAGGGAAAATAGGAGAAAAGAGAGGGTCAAACATGCAAGTGAGGTAAAGTGACATAAAGCTGTCATTCCACACCACTTCCAAGGTAAGAATAAAAAAAGGATCATACCAGATAAGAAATGAGACTCCTTCAGCTTCTTCAACCTCACAACGAGAGTTCGAGAGGAAGGAGGATATTATCTTCTTCAAAAAAATATAGGTATTCGACCCCCATTGTATAGTAAAAAATGAGATACTATGAGAGACTGTAAATACTCATATTAAAGTGGATTTACCCTCCAAATGACCCGTGAATGTAAGTCTAATGTCGAACCACGTAAATTTATGTGTCTCCATCTTTATTTATATTCTCTATATTTATTTTCACTTGACTGTTATGGACATACATACAAGCATCATACAGTCGCCCTAGACTATCACCGGTGGCTCCAAACTACAGTGATCGAGGTCCAAATTGGCACTATAGGCCAGGAATGACTTTTTCTCCCATTCTGACCCATTGTCCTATTTTTTGGGCATTAATAGTATGTATCTGTGGATTGAAGCGAGAATCATGTAAACTGCATTTTAAAGCCTTTCTTAGCCAAATTATTGGGCTATCCAAGATTAATTTTATATATTTTAGTAATGGCTTTTGTAATGTATTATACAACAACTTATCTTTTATTTGTTAATAATATTTAAAACTTATTTTATACTTTCTTCATTCATTATAAATATGTTTTTACTTGTTCCTACTCTTACTAAAGAGATCAAGCATGAGAGGAGAGAGAAACAAAAAGTAAATATTTACACAAAGTGAATAGTTCATTCTAAATGCGGATAAACATTATAGCAAGAATGCAAATGGTTATCCCATTGTGAACGCCCTTTCTTTAAAATAGAGCCAAGCCATGCATATCGGAAGAACCTCTAGGCTAGTTCCGTGGAAGACGCTCAAACTTCAAAGGATTTTTCAACTTGTTGCTCGCTTTTGTGAACCTAAATTGCATGCAAGAGATCACGAGACTAAGTCCTCCATAGTTGCAATAGACCCGCAGCTCCCTCCAAATTAGAAGATGGTATAATTGTTTGAGATGACTTGAACTAATGCACAATTTAAGGAGTTGAATCCTATCTAAAGTTTCCATTTTTTTTTATACAAGGGGGTGGAGGGTTTCGAACCTAGGTTTTTCATGTGGAGAACTGGGTTATATGCCATCAGGTCATTAGGCTCTTAACTTATCTAAAGTTTCTAAGATACTCTATCATCTATAATTCCTTAAATTCGACCAAATATGTTTTAAGAAAAAAACATCAAGATTCTATTCAATCAATATCTATCCTTGTTTTTTTCAAAATAAAAAGTCATCATTTATTCAAAACTCTCACTTCTAACTGGAGACAACTACGAGCTTCATATACATCTCGAGTATCTTAATATCAAAATCAGGTACTTGATGCATCTATCTGTAACTATATATCTTAGAAGACCAACTCTATATAGTCTAAGATCCCCACTAATCCCTCTTGGAATGCATCAATATCTATCACCACTCTTTTACTGGATACAAAAATGATTTCCTTCCACTCAATCAACAACCACATTATAAAAATGAAGTCTCCCAAAAAGAGTGCATTGTGCCACGTACCACACCAATAAATAATAGTATTTCATCGACATGCATGGCATATCTTGCTAGCTTGTGTGCTGCTTAGCTCATTGTCTAGCTTCAATATCAAGGTAAATCACCTTATAATTGTTGAAGCTTTTCCAGAAGAGCGTGAATCTAATCAATTGACATTCCAATTAAGAAAGATAAATGCTAAGATTGAGAGTTAAAACAATTTGTCGTTTTTATAGATTCACTCTCTACAATAATGTTACATATCATCGTATGACAAACTAATTGTAGACCTGGGAAGGATATTTCCCTTTTGTCGGGCCGAACAGATTCCTCTCTTCAAAGGCCCACCTAACTCATGGACAACCTACCTCTATGTGTGTAAAAGAGGAAGAACCTAGCCCAGCTCGGGGTACGTGACAAGGAGGAAGGGCTCGTCACATCACCCGCGTGAACCATAGCTCACACGTGCAGCAAGAGGTCATGCCACATTAAATGCTTAGAGATGGTAGCAAGCAACGATCACGAATGGAGCCTAACCTTTTCTAGAAATTTTGATAGTGGGCGTACCTTCCCTAACCTACCACAGGGAGTAGACGTGAAAAGGAGTATGCTCGCATTCAATGCGACGACATTGTGTCTGGGGCGGTAGGTAGTCACCCTGTCACAAGTGCGGCACCTAGAACGGTGCACGAATAGCTCGTTGACAGTGAGTGGGGACCACCTCGGTCGGGGGTATATAAACCCACCTTTAGGCTCAGGTAAGGGATCTTTTTTGGCTCTCTGAATTCTTCTTCTTTCATACAACATTCTTGCACTCTGTACTGACTTAAGCATTAGAGGTGTCACACACCACCCTCCCAAAGCCCTCACTCTCAAGTGTCTTGTAGGTCCGTTGGACAAGCCGAAGAAGTTGCCCAGGGTATAAAACATGTCATTAACAGTGGCACCGCCTGTGAGATCTTTTGAATAAGGTGTCATTTGTATGCCGGCAACAATGCTTTAACAAACCACTCATGGACAAGAAGAATTAAAGAGCATGGAAGCAAGGTTCGTCAAAATGGAAGACATGATCAAAAGTTGACGACATAAGTGGAGAGGCTTTGGCAAGATAACGAAGCCTTGAGGAAAGGAAATAGCAGACCAGTATAAGATGCCTAACTAAGCCAAAACGAGCGCGCTGAGTCCTGGAGCGCAGCAAGAGTAGACGTGGCCAAGGAAGAAAGAAAGCAAATGTACCACGAGTTGCATGACCATATGGACAAATATGAGGAGATGGCCAAAAAGATGGGCGCATCATCCTCTATAGACTAGCTACTCACTAACTTGCCATACAGCGTAGAGGTAATGGTAGCACCTCTCCCACCCAAGTTCAAAGTCCCTCAAATGGAGATGTACGATGGATCCAAGGACTCGCTCGAGCATCTAGAAACTTTAAGGCCCACATAACCCTTCACGGGTTCCTGAAAAAGATAGCCTGTCGGGCCTTCCCACTAATGTTGAAGGGCGCGGTGAGGGGGTGGTTCAGGCACTACCCCAGGGGTCGATCAATGATTTTGAAGAGTTGGCTCATCTATTTTTAACACAGTTTATGGCGAGTAGGAATAGGAAACGACCGACGGCATACTTTTTTACTGTCAAGCAGTGGGAGGATGAAAGCCTAAAGGCATACCTGTCTCAATTCAATAAGGAACAAATGAAACAAATGATCAATATGAGAAGATCATCTTGGCGGCCCCATTATGAGGCATCTGGCCACAAAACCCATTCATGGCAGAGCTGGATAGAAAGACCCCCACGACATTGCAAGAATTTATGGATCGTACCGATGGCTTCATCAATGTGGAAGATACCTTACGGACCTTGACAACCTCCAGGAAAACTGAATTAGAGTAGGCTGACAAGAATGCCAGTTGGTTTAGCCGAGGAAAGGCTCTCGAGAAGCTGAAGAAGGAGCAGCATGACACATGGCCAAGGCATAAGGCACGAGACAAGCCCACACTAGCCTGGATGTACAAGAGGAAAATAAGTCAACTTTGTGAGAAGTCAACCATCGGGACCAAAGGGACTGCCGCTTTTATACGTACCACCAATCAGACCGACTCACCTTGAAGAGGAGATTGGAGGAGTTGAAACATCTGGTCACCCAACATCCCATGAAGGACTGACGGCTTTCTGACTAAGGAAGCGAGCGCGTGAGGTCGCATCGGAGTGAAAGCCCCAAGAAGTGCACAACCGAAAAGGAGGCGCCTTAGAGTCCACCTCGCCACACCCCGGTATGCTGTAGTAGCCCCACCTCATCTGGACAGAAGACCCATGCTCGTGGAGCCCGATACGAGGAGGTGTTCGCAATAGAGAAACCCTCGACCAAACATCAGAGGTGTTCGAAGAGTGCCGTTATCACATTTGATAAGGAAGATGATGAAAGGGTGCTCCACCATCACGACAATACCCTAGTGGTGACCATGCTGGTCATCAACTTCACAACTTGGAGGATTTTGATAGATAACGACAGGTCAGCCAACATCCTATTTTGGTGTGCATTCACCAAGATGGGGATGGATCTCAGTTGCCTACGCCTGGCCCCCATGCCACTGAAAGGGTTCACAAGGGATGTAGTCCTGCCAGTGGGAGCCATCACCTTATCGGTCTTGGCTAGGAAGGCCCCCAGGACTATCACAACAATGACTAACTTGCTGGTGGTAAAAGCCTCATCATCGTACAATGCAATACTGGGCGACCTACTTTGAACAATCTAAATGAGATAACGTCAACTTATCATTTGAAAATGAAGTTCCCCATGAAAGTTGGAGTTGACGAGATCAAGGAAAAACAAATACTTGGTCGGCAATGTTATGTACAGGAACTGAAGGCCGATGGCAAAGATTTACGAGCTCTTGAGGAACAGACTCATGACTTAGGGCCCCCACCACCACCTAACTTAGCCAACAATGATGAGGAGTTTCGGGACAAGCAAACGCTCTGAAAAGTAAAGCCAAATGAGCCCTTGGAACTCGTCACCCGTCAACCCAGAGAGACCCAAGCACAATGTGAGAATATGGACCAGAATGGATGCCAGGATGAGGCAATCTATGAAGAAACTTCTCGCCGAACATTGCGATGTGCTCTTGTGGAGTCACGACAAATGCATGGGATCTACAATGCGGTCATCGAACACCACCTTTGTGTGAACCTTGAAGCGAAGAAAGTCTGACAAAAACACAAAAGTTTCAGCGTGAAGAAATGTGCCACCATAGTCGAGGAGGTTGATCACCTTCTTGCTGCAAGGTTCATTCGGGAAGCACATTATCTCAATTGATTGTCCAATATGGTACTGGTAAAGAAACCAAGGTGCAAGTGGATAATGTGCGTCGACTTTACTGACTTAAATAAGGTATGCCCCAATGATAACTTCCTGCTACCCTGCATCGACCTAATCTTTGACTCCACAGTAGGTCATCGCTTGCTGAGTTTCATGAACTTTTATTCAGGATATAACCAAATCCTGATGATGAGGAGAAGACAACAATCTTCACAGATCGGGAACTCTATTATTACCAAGCCATGCTCTTCGGGCTGAAGAACACAAGAGCAACGTATCAATAGTTAGTCAATTGTATGTTCAAGAATCATATAAGTCGTAACATAGAAGTTTATGTGGATGACCTATTAGTCAAGAGTAAGGAGCCTAATGACCACTTAGATGACTTAAAGGAAGCCTTCGCAGTCCTGCGCTGGTATAAAATGAAGCTTAACCCGTTGAAGTGCACATTTGGGGTGGAATCTAGCAAGTTCCTGGGTTTTATGGTCTTTGAGCCTGGGATCGAGGCCAACTCAGAAAAGATCAAAGCCATAATGAGCATGCTTCCACCGTGAAGCATTAATGAAGTACAGAGCTGGCCAAGCAGGTGGAACACCGAGTGTGATTAGGCATTTAACAAGCTAAAGGAATACTTGGCTCATCCCCCGCTTTTCAGCCAGGTAAAGCTAAGAGACGGCCTAACCATGTATCTATCGGCATCCCTACATGCCCTCTCGACGATCTTAGTCCGAGATAAAGAAGAATGTCAAAAGCCTGTGTACTATACTAGCTGGGCATTTCGAGGAGCCAAGGCTAGATATTTGTGGATGGACTTGATAGCCTCGCATTGGTGATCACAACGCGAGGTTTGAAGCCATAATTCTAGGCCCACCCGATGAAGGTGCTAATCGATACACCTCTCAAGAAGGATTTGCAGAGGCCCAACACCTCAAGCTACCTAATGAACTGGGCCATTGAGTTGAGCGAGTTTGACATAGAGTACCTCCCTTGGACCACAGTAAAGGGGTAGGTATTGGCTGATTTTGTAGTTGAATCCACCAACTTTCCAGAAGAAATTATTGTCTCACCCACAGAAAAGCCCTAACAGGTCTTCATAGATGGCTCGTTCTGCCAGGCTTGAGGGGGATTGGGGGTGCACATCACCACAGAGTTCTAGGAAGAGCACAACTACGCAATCAAGCTCGACTTCAAAACCACTAACAACGAAGCCGAGTATGAAGCATTACTAGCTAGACTGTCTATAGTTGAGATGTTGGGAGCAACAAAGATTGAAGTTAAGGCTGGCTCCCGAGTGGTCATCAACCAAATGCTGGGTGGATTAGACACAGAGGATGAGAAGCCTTAAAAGTGTCTACAACTAGTACGGGAAAAGCGTGGCACCTTTTGTTACTTCCGCATTCAATAGATACCAAGTGAAGACAACCAGAGAATCGACAAGTTAGCATGAACTGGGACAGGACAGGAAGACTCATTGCTGCCAGAACAAATGGTTGCACAGATGGTGGATTTCCTTGCCATAAGGGTCAAGGTCTCGATAGTATGGCTAGGGGCGTCAAAATGGGCATTGGATGTGATAAAGTACCTTAATGCTAATGAAGTACCAAAAAATGAGAAGCTCGGAAAGTCAGATATAGGGCAGCACACTTCACCCTGATAGATGGGGTCTTATACAGGCGAGGTTTCTCGGATCCCCTCCTAAGATGTGTCTCGTTCGAGGAAGTCCAATACATACTGGCAAAGATACATGGGGGAATCTGCGGGAACCATTTTGGAGTGGACTTAGTCGGACCCTTAACCTACAAGCAAAAGGGGCGTAAAGTTTGTGGTCGTCGCAATGGATTATTTCACCAAATAGGTAGAAGTAGAAGCCTTAGCAACCATAACCAACGGTGGCATCATAAGATTATTGTGGAAATCCATTATATGTCGGTTCAGCATCCCGCAAAGCATCATATCAAACAACAAACGACAATTTGATTCTCACCATTACCACAACTGATGTATAGAATTGGGAATCAAGTTCAAATACTTTTCCTCAAATCACCCGCAATCCAATGGACAGGTCGAGGTAACCAATAAGACTTTGATGGGAATCTTAAAGAAGAAGCTGGCAAACAAAATAGGGAACTGGGCAGAATAATTCTCGGGGGTCTTATGGGCATATCGGACAACCGTCAGGACACCGACGGGAGAAACGCCATTTGACCTAACTTAAGGCAACGAGGCAATAGTACTGAGTGAGGTAGGAGTGTCATCTATAGGGTTCAACACTTTGACCTAGGCTCCAATGACAAGAAATTGAAGGAGCTGTTTGACCTGCTAGAAGAAAGAAGACAGGAGACCAAGATACGGACGACAATAAATAAGAGGAAGGTCAAGCATTAATTCAATATGTGAGTCAAACCCAAGTCTTACAAGGTGGGTGGCTTAGTGTTAAAATAGACCAGGATAACCACACAAGAAGAAGGGAAGCTAGGACCACGATGGGAGGGGCGTTCATTGTCGCTGCCAATAGCTGACTGAGATTATATCACTTGAGGGACGCCTAGGGAAATAAGCTACCGCATCTACGAAATGCAGAACATCTAAAGAGATATTTTCCATAAGCTGTGGCCAAAGGGTGTATTGGTAAACCTCACAATCTATAAATAAAACTATTTTTCCTTTCGAACTGTCCCCTTTGAATAAACAGGGCACATATAAAGTCGAGTACCTGGATTCGCCGCGATGCAAAAGTCAAGCCCAAGTTCCTTGACTTCCCGACCATCACGCAAATAAAGCTAAGTCCCTAAACTCACCAAGATGCAAAAGTCAGGTCCAAGTCCCTTGACTTCCCGACTCTCATGCACATAAAGCAGAGTCCTTGGACTCACCGGGATGCAAAAGTTGGGTTCAAGTCCCTTGACTTCCTGACCCTCACATAGATAAAGTCAAGTCCCTGGACTCACAACAATGCAAAAGTTGGGTCCAAGTTCCTTGACTTCCTGAGCCTCGCGTAGATAAAGTCGAGTCCCTAAACTCGCCGTGATGCAAAAGTTAGGTCCAAGTCTCTTGACTTTTCGACCCTCATGCAAATAAAGTTAAGTCTCTGGACTCGCCGCAATGCAAAAGTTGGGTCCGAGTCCTTTAACTTCCTAGCCCTCACACAAAACAATGCAAAGTCTTAGGACTCGCTTTGCAACAATGATCAAGATGCTGGCTAAATTCAAAACAAGAAGTCAAACAAGAGAAATAGAAAGGGAGAAAAGGTGAAGGATGAGCAAAGCCAATAACATTCCACATGAAATCAAATATATACAAGAAGGAAGAAGGCGAGTACTAGCAGACTACAAAAACACAAAAACAAGAACAGTTAAGAACTCAAGGGCTTGTCGGGAAAGGCATCGGGCATCAGGTCTTTGCCTAGAGACTTGGCAAAGCAGAGGGCCCGTCAATCAAGTTGGAGGGAAGCTAGATTGAGAGTCCTTAAGTCAGTCTCGAGGTTCTGCAACAAATGGTCTCTCAACCTATTAAGACTCTCTTTGTAACCATAGCCCCAGGCCTGGTTGCAAACTTCTTTAGCTTTTAGCATATGGGCTGACATGCCCTCCAAAGACTTAGGGCTGGTTTGGAAGTTAGAAATTCTCAAAATTTCACATCTCATCTCAACTCATCATTACACTTTTTTCAAATCCCCATACAAAATATAATAAATAATTCAACTTTTTCAAATCTTAATACAACTTTTTCAAATACCAATTCAACTTTTTCAAATCTCAAAACTAAAAAATAATATTTTAAACACTAAAACAAAACACAAAATTCTCATTTCAACTCCCAAACCTCCCCTTAATGGTAGCCTCGCAACTGGATTCTTGAGCTTGGATCTGTAGGTCGGGGGATCGGATTATATTGGGGGCCAAAGTCAACTTGGACTCGAGAGTTTTGATATGAGCATCCCACTTTTTCACGACCTCCCCCTTGCGCTTCACCGACTAGGTCAGCTTCATATACTTATTTTGTATCTAGTTGTATGACCTCGAGTCCGAGTTGTGTTGCTCGACTAGCCTGGCCTTCTCGCCCTTAAGAGCATCAAACGATCCCCTTAACTCCTCCAGCTCCTCCTCCCATTTCGCCAACAAGTCCTTGAACCAATTCTGCTCTTCCTACAGAAGCTCTGCTAACTCTCGCTTCTGGTGTTGATCGCTGGCCTACAATTTAGCAATGTTCTCCACCACGAACTTCCTTTCGCGGACCGCTTCTTCTGCCTCCTGATTCACCTTGTGGACTTTAGGCAGGCTAGTATGATTGGGGACTATAGTGCCTAAACTTCCTCTTTGAGCTCCTCTCTCTTCTCCAAGATCAAGGCAACCAATTGATCGGCTCCCTGAGGCATAAACAAGTTTGAGAAGGAAAGGGAACAAATAAACCACCAAAGGAATTCTAACTAGATTACATGTGAGAAAAAGCCCTTTAGTTCATTGGCCTCATGCTTGATGGCCTCGTCCATTGCCTTGTCAAAACTTGGGCCGATCACCCCAGGATGACTTCCACCAGCACGTGAAGAAGGTCCGACACCTCCTAATTGCCAAAGAGGATTGATAGAGGGCAGGGAAAAGGGCTGAAAGGAACCAACACCACCAGCATCCCCTACACCGGCCTGCCTTCCATCCACAATGGGGCCCAACCCTTGCGTCTCCTCGGGCGTGACCTCTACCTCTGGTCCGGATCCCCTCAATCCAACATTCTTAACCACGGGGGCCTTTCCCTCCACAATGAGAGGCTCTTCTAACTCTCGCACTGCTTCACGCTCGGGCGAGGTATGCTAGCGAACAGGCAATTCCTGCATGGTCACCCCGTGGCACTAAAACTTGCCACCTGCTCAACCACAGGGACTTCCCCTACTCTCAGGACACCAACATTGTCTATGGGAGGCATGTTACATGCAGGCTCTTCCAATACGCAAAACAAAGCAATCTCAGGCTCAGAAGTTTGGCTAAAGGGCAGGAAAGGTATGGAGACTCAGTCATCATTGAGTTCTACCACCAGTGTGGTGCTCGAGCCGTCACCATCATCATGATAACCTAAACCCTCTGTCGCCCTCAACTCGGGGCTCTGTGATGGGCAGTTGAGTCACCTCCGGGACATCAACGAACGATGCAAGTGGCTCATGGAACTCCTTCAGGCGGGTTCAAAGAAGGTCACAAAAAAGGCCATATCGAGATAAGCCTCATCATGGCTGAGTTCCCTGCCGAGATCCTGGTCATCCGAAGGGTAGAGCCTGGAACCGCCCACCATATGTGGTGCTATCGATGCACCGTAGGATGACAGCATCGTAACACCCACTTGGCTGGAGGACACACTAGTTGCAAGGGCCCCAGCCTCCAAGCGAGCGGGGACCTCAAGGGAACGGCTAGACCCTGCGGGAGGGATTGATGCCCCCTTGGCCTTAGTCTTGTTACCAAAAGCCTTCGAAGACTTGTCGGAACCCTCGCGACGAGAAGACCTCTTCTCAACTTGGGTTCCACTGGTGTCGGCCCCTGAGGTGCCACAGTGGGGCCCTATACTCGATGTGGGGTCTCCTTCCCCTACCTCCAGTCTCTGAGGGACTGGGCGGCCTTTTCTAACCCCGAGGGATGGAAGACTCCTTTAGAAAGTGTTGGCCCAAGAAAGAGTGATCTGGTGTAGAAAGGTATTGGGTAATATTGGCGTTACTCACCACCCTTCACCCTCATGTGTCTTACAAGTCTATTGGACAGGCCGGAGAAGTTGCCCAAGGTACGAAACACGTCATTAACAAGACCTATTAACATTGTGTAATGCCTCAATATCTTCTACTTCATTCACATCATTTCCCTTGGTTCTTATTATCATTGGCCAACATTAACTTAAACCTTCTGTGGAACAGCCTTCATGAAAATGCAAATTCCTTCTATGTCAAAACCCCCGTGTTATGGAAAATATATGGTAATGTGTGACGAACAGTGAATTGAATTGTGATAAAAGAATATTAGATATTCTATAAATATTATAGGACTCACTTTATGCTTTTATCTCTCCCATTTTATACCTAACTATTTTCATTCAAATCTAATAGAAGGATAACATCATTTAACGCAAAGAAAAACCCATCTTATATGAATTGTTTTAAATTTGAGATATGCTTGGAATCCCGATAATGGGTCTCGAGAATTTCTCCATCTATTATTATTTTTTTATTTACTTAGTGATTAAAAAAATATTTTTTAATGATATTGTAAATTTTTTTCTTTTTTTAAAACATATTTAAGTATACCAAAAATATGAATGAAAATAAACTAGAAAATATAGATTTTTTGTTTTGTTTTTTTATCTTCTTGAGAGATCTTTAGGCTACATCTCTCGGGAACGTAGTAATACTCTTTAAAATTTTAGTTAATGATACACTTATAATCTTTTTACAACCCCTTCCCAATCAATCAATGCAATCATTCCATTTCATTAAAGCTAAATCTCCATTTTACAAAAGTATGTTACATTTCATCTTAAGTTATAAAATAGATATATCTAAACATGTAACCAAATTATAAAAAAAATTGGACAATGTAAAGCTCCACCAAACCAATTTGTTCGAGGAAGATGATGTGTACAACCTTAAAATATTTAAGTCCACGACATTTAAAAAAATGGATAACTCCAAAACGTAGATGAAAAAATTTATTTTTAATAGTGGGCACGCTTTTTTAAAAATCAAGTACATAAGAATTAAAACTGTATTTAACTTTATAGTCGCTGAACAAATTTAACAAATAATCCAGTCCTAATTGCGGTGGGCCTTCGTAGATAAGCGTTTTTTTTTTAATTAATTTATTTATTTTATGTCATGTGCAATGCGGAATAATCTTCTCCTGCTAGTATAAAAACCCATCCCCGATTCCTTCACCGTTCGTACAGTATTATTTTCCCGCCTCTCTTCCTCCCATTTCCCGCTCTGGAAAACCCTAAGCCCCCAAAAATGGGCCAAAAGCAGCAACCCACCGCCGATCCCATCGCCGAGCCCAAGAAACGAAGGCGCGTCGGCTTCTCCAACATCGGTGAGTCATCTCAGTTCCCATTTTCGTTCTTCCGGAGCTTCTTCACGGGCCTTCATTTACGTGGTTTTGTTTCCATTCTCTGTTTTCGGAAGCAATTTCATCATTTTAGCTCATTTCCACTGTTTCTTTTGTGTTTGTACTCAGCAGATGCTGGAGTTGAGGCTAAGGAGTGCATCAAAATTTACCTGGGTATGATTTGAATTATGGGTGTTAATTAAGAGTACTAGATTGATTTTGGTTTAACATTTCTAGTAATGCCAGATTAGAATTTTTCGTTGATATTCTATCCTGGTTGCATAAGGAGTTAAAAAAAAAACATGTTCGGTTCTTATCGTGGTTTGTATAAAAAAACTCGGGTATATAGAAGTAGAACTTAGCCAAAAAAAAAGTTGGCTTTGGGGGTTAAATGCTCATGGGCATTGGATTTTTCGGTTTTTCTTAGTGAGATAATGTGGGACAATTAAATGGTATGGGTTTTGAAGATATGCTCTTTCATTTATTTTTCCCTTTATTTTGGGTTGATGTATAATCTCCTCAATAGAGTCAACAGCAAAATCATGGCGAATAACAATAACTTGATTAATATTATTTTTTATTGGACTGTTAAGTTAATGTTATCAAGGATTGAAAGCTACGATTTTATTAGCTGAGGTTCTTTGGGAATTAATGTGGTTTCTTGAGAAGTTGGAATCTGATCTTGTTGAGTCCATCCTGCTCTGTGGAAGTGAGATATAAAGAGTCGGTGAAATGTCCATCTGGGGATAAATAATATATCCCTTCTATGGGCTTCGACTATTGTATTCAATGGAACTGGTGTTCATGGTTTCCTTGTATCTTTTTCTAGTTCCTAAATTGTAACTAGGTGTTCACGTTTGTGTACTTCCTCAATACTTGGGTTACACCTATTTACTTGAGGAAATAAAATCTCATTCGTACTCATCAAAACAAATATCATATCCCTATTATTTGTAATACCTTATATTGTTTTCTTTAGGAATTGTCTCTGGGTTAGTTGCTTAGGTTACGTTTGGGTAGTGAGGTATTCTCAAGTATTCTGTGAATAATAGTAAAAAAGTAATGATAGAATATTGAATAGTAGTGAAAAGTAATAATAAAATAATAAATAGTAGTGAGGCATTCTCAGAATATCTAAGGTTTCTCGGCACTCAAATTAGGCCGTTAAAAAAAATTGGTAATCTAAAACCTGTTAATGCTTGTGTTAACGTGGTCAATTTGCAAGCAATTGATGCTTGTGCACATAAGCATTTGTATTTGTGCATGTTCAATAATTATAATATGCTCTGATATTTTGTGGGGTGAAGCAAGGTTAGATCCACTTCTTGAGGTCACTTTTTTAATGCTTTGAGGTTATTTCTTATTTAAAAGTGTTGGTTCCGGTGAGAAATTTTTCTTATGATAGGAAAGGGCTTTACAATTCCAGCTCTTGATGGAGAGCCTTGCTAGCATATTTGGGTTCAAGGCATCCTCTCTGCCTATGAAATACCTTGCCTCCCTTTGGAAGCCTCCTGGAAGGCCAAGTCTATTTGGGATGGTGCGGTTGAAAAGATGGCGCAAATTGACTAACTAGAAAAGGATGTATTTGTCTTAAGGTGGAAAGGAAATTGTGTAGCTCCCATACGTTTTACATAATTTCCTTGTATTTACTTCTTTTAATTAGTCATTTTCTTTTGTACACGTACCGTGTATTTGGGCTATGCCTCTTGTATTTATCAATAAAAATCTCGATTACTTGTCAAAAGAAAAAAAAAAACTGTAGGGCAGAGAAATACCACCCTGGCATGGTTAATGCTCTTATGATAACAATCTTGAGATTGCATCACCCTTGATTCTTTACAAGTCGAGCTTCCAATTCGTCCTTGTAACTTATCGCATAAGCAGCTCAAGATCAGATGTTTTGTCTATTTCCTCTCTAATTTTTTTTTTTCTTTCATTACATGTTATCTTTCTTATATCGGTTTGAACTTCACCTCTTCTTGCTGATATAATTGATTGTTTGTGTCATAGTTTCAAGAAAAGAGGAGGTGGATTCTGCAGACAGTTTCTGCATCGACCCTATTGACTTGAGCAGCTTTTTTGATGAAGATGGGAAGATATATGGTTACCAAGGTTTAAAGGTAATTAAAATTTTGCAATTGTGGCATATTGAAGCTTGCTGGTGAAAGATGAATGATGTCAAACCAATGTTTTCCATTTTAAGTACATAAGTAGAATGGTAAGTTCTCTACAAGGGCCCTTTCATTAATGCATCTTTTAATGCATTTTATGCAGATTACCATCTGGGTTAGCTGCATATCATTCCATGCATATGCCGACATTACATTTCAGAGCACAGCTGATGTAAGTATCCATGTCTCCTAGAATTGTTTTTGGATAAGCAAGAAAAAGTATATTAGTATAGGAACAATGGTCTACAAGATTCTAGGTTCTTCTTAGAACCCTTTTTGTCCATGTGGTGAAGGTAAGGTCTTGGGGTATCATTCCCTTCAAGGTCCAAGGTTCAACACCTCATGGGTGCAAATAATCCTTTGGGGCCACACCCCTGGTGAAAAGCCAGTGATTTAACCAATTCCGTATAGGGAAAGTTTTGAGGGTGTGGTGCACGGGATCGGGATTTACTCTACAGGGGTGGATCCGAATGGCCTGCCTTGGAGAGGTTCCCCGACATAAAAAAAAAAAAAAAAAGGGGTTCTTCTTAGATTGAGTCAATGTCTTTTGCTTGAAGAATCAAAACTACTTTTACTCTCCATCCACATTTAATAATTGGTCTTGTTTGTTGTAAGGGAGGAAAAGGTATCACAGATCTGAAAGCTGCTCTTCAGGTATACAATAATTGTCTGCTTTGAATTATTGCTTCTCCTCATTTTTCCCATAGATCTGCTGATCAGTTGGTCATTTTCTACAGAGAATTTTCGCCGAGACTATTATTGAGAATAAAGATGACTTTCTTCAGACTTTTTCAACAGAGACTAATCTTATTAGGTACCATTTCATGCTGCAATTTATATGTTCAATCTTTTTTTTTCTGCATGCAGTGTTTGGTTTTTGTTCCTTGTACTTATTTCCATCTTTTATTCTTTCACAGATCTATTATCTCAAGCGGGGATATATTGAAGTACAAAGCCTCAAATGGGCACATCAACAATTCTAAGAGTCATTTGGAAGCAGCTAACTCAGATGTTGAGGTTCTCTTTGTATATCTTTGTGATTCATTCTCATGAACAAAATATAGTTGCTTGTCTAGAAGTCTGTAATCACAGCCACTGAATGTGGTTTTTTGTCGATAATGGTGGTTGATACCTTATTGTTTCAATACCAAGATTTCCCTATGTCCAAATCATATGGCCTAAACCATTAAGAGGTGACCATTATATTAGTAAAGCACTAGATTTGCTTCTGTGGTAAGCAAAGCTGCTCTTCTGCAATAATT
>QEOT01008064.1:20890-36666 GCA_003123785.1 Pterocarya stenoptera
GGCTACACTTTGTTGTGGTTAGCATGTATTCTATATGAAGTGAGCTACACTTTTTAACTCCAAAGCGAGTAGTAACGATCATGACCCATTTGCCACTTTTTTCCCAAAGGACACCAGCTGATCCCTCATCTATACTTTGAATTGATGGTTTCCAGTATATCTCTACCTATCGGCCAAATGCTGAATCTGTGTGAAATGTTTAAAGCATTCTAGTCATTTTCACATCGCCCACAGTTGCAAAGGATATGCTGGATGCTAGGACCAGATACACTGGGAATGAAAGTTTTGAAGATTTTTGTGAAAGTCGTAGGTTTCCCCGAAAGCCCAGTTCTAGTTTATTCTCCAATCAGCCTCTCTACTCCCTTGTGTCATGTCGATGCAATTCTCCAATAATTTTGATAAAGCTAGTTCATTAATCGATTTAAAGCTAGCCTCTCTACTCTATCTCTGCGTCGTATTTTCTCTCCATACAAAACCCTAGTGCCTGCATGCACGCACGCAACCTCCACTCCTCGCCGGAGCTGACTTCCCTCTTCCTTTGAATCCCTTCCCCTCTTCATCTCCTTTCTTTCTTTCCCCCTTTTTCTCTCTACTCCTGCTATGTTCTGATGGAAGAAGTTAGGCATTTTAAGGTGGAATAAAAAACATTCATTTTCTCAAAGGTGGGTGGCAACAGATTTCGTATCATTGAGAGAAACAGACGTATGCCTTTGTTCTTTCTCATCAACTGGGCGTCGGCTTCATAGGTGGTAAAAATGGTGGTGGAAGCCATTGATTCTCATCAGCATGAAGGTTTTTTCAAAAAGTTGAGGGTGGGTAACGGGGTCCTCACCTTGCAACATCACAAAAATCCAAGGGACTGCCATCTACACTTGGAGGAGTTTTACAATGGTAGAAGAAGTGGCTTTTTGATAGTGCCCAAAGGCGCTAAGGGTAGCAGCTAAGAGGGGTTCGCTTACGTGGAGGTGCACCCAGAGGGTGGTTCTCGCCGGGGTGGGATCTCTGGTTTAGGGTTGGAATCAGGGAGGTTAAACCCTTCAGCCACCTATGCCTCTATCTTGGTTGGTTCCTCGGCAGATTGCAACTCTGCCATGGCGTCGAAGGGCATCAAGCCCAGTGGAAATGGGAATCACGGTCCTTGTCCCATGGTCATGGGGGGGCCTTCTGACGAACGTAAAAAGGTGGGGGGAAGTGGAAGGTGTTCTCTGGACTGTCAGAGCTCAAATTTCTGGAGTACTTTAGAAGAAGTTTCTGTATTGATACAAAAAGCTGATCTGGGATTGAGTATGGTGATGGGATTGGGCAGTGAGTCTATAGTTTCTTCAGCTTTGCCTAATTTTAAAGATGGAAGGATGGCGTCTGTAAGGGTAATGGGTAGTGGGCCATTAGTTACGGATGGGCTGGGCGCGAATTTAAGCAGGCCCGTGAGCCCTCACTTACATGTAGATCACGTGAAGGCGGGTAGTGGGCCATTTGTTACGGATGGGCTGCGCGTGTATTTAAGGCCCATGAGCCATAACTTGTAGATGGATCCTGTGTGCCCTCAGCCACGGGCCGTGAGTCCATAGTCACGAGCCGCAAGCCTTCAGTTACGGGTCGTGAGCCCCTAGTTATAGGCCAAGCCTTCTGTTAGGCCTTTTATTGTGGAATGGCAGGCCAAATAAACTCCCGAGCCCTCTAGCTCCAGCCTTCAAAGGGTTTTCCCGCCAGTGGTTGTTCTGGCCACCCCACTGCCATCACAGAATGCACCGACGGTCGACGGCGGCCCTGACATGTGTAGAGAGTATCCGATGGCCTCAAACGAGACGCTCCGACATGTGAAGGCCTATGGGTTGGCTGTGATGGATGTTGCCAGCTATTCCCAGACCACTGACAACTCGTCGCCAGCACAGAAAGGGTGGCTGGTCACCGACAACCCTTCGGCCTGTACTTTGGAGCAACTCGTAGTCGTTGATGGCAGGTTTAGCAGCGTGGGGGTGTTGTCCTCATTTGGGCCAGTTACTAGGGAAGCTCCCGAAGCCCCGAAGCCTTTGTTAGGTCTCTTAGAGACTATCTCCAAGGTCCTGTGCACAACGGCGGAAAAGGATGACGACTCTTCTTTGGATGGGGGGATCTAAGATGATGTGTCATCTTATGGTTCAAATTTACAGCTAGTATGGAAGGAGCTAGGGGCTGACACTCAGTTAATTGACCTGGGTGAACCCGAGGATGTGCCTAGCCCTCTTTGTTCATTGCCACCAGTAGCTTCATGGGCTGATTTACAATCAGATTGGGTCTTCCAAAAGGTTCACTATATGCGCCATTGCATGGGGATGTCCTGTGAAGGGTACTAGCTGCAAGCTCTACTCATGGCCATAAAAGCAGGTCAGCCTTTACTTGCCAGATCCGCAGTTAAAAAGGATAGGGAGCTTAAGAGACTTGCCTGCTCCATAAACTATGATGCACGAAAGGGTAGTGCGAGCAAGGGGCGACACAAGGATAGGGTGAACCTTGGAGATCCATGAAATCCAAGATTCTCTCATGGAATGTTCGGGGGTTGAATGACCTGAATAAGCGCCTTAAAGTGAAGAATTTATTACGAGAATGGAAGGCAGATGTTATTTGTTTGCAAGAGACGAAACTAAAGTTTATTGACAGGCACATCATCGAAAGTTTGTGGAATTGCTTTTATGCAAGATGGACCTCCCTCGCTTCCAAAGGTGCTTCAGGGGCTATTCTAGCGATGTGGGACAAGAGAGCAGTTAACTTTGTGGAGGAATGCTTCGGTGAATTTTCGGTAGCATGTTCTTTCTCGAATGTGGATGATGGTTTTGGTTAGGGGTTTGTAGGTGTTTATGGGCCCAACGATGACAGCAGTAGAAAACCTCTCTGGGACAAGATTGCTAGCCTATGCAGTTGGTGGGATGTTCCGTGGTGTGTCGGGGCTGATTTCAATGTCACTCGGTTTCCAAGTGAGCAGTCGAGGGTTTCTAGCACGGGTTCAACCATGGCTAATTTCTCAGCTCTTTTATTTGAGTTAGACTTGGTGGATCTCCCTTTAATAGGGGGAGACTTCACTTGGTCAAATCGAAGGGTCTGGTCGAGGGTGGATAGGTTCATTGTTTCTTCTTGTGAGGCCCACTTTCCCAATTTATGCAAAAAATGGCTCCCTCGACTTTGCTATGATCATTTCGCCCTTTTACTAGATTGTGGAGGTCTTCATGAGGGACGAAAATACTTTTAAGTTCGAGAACATATGGTTGAAGGTGGATGGGTTTTTAGAGAAAGTCAGCTTGTGGTGGTCCTCATATCAATTCACGAGCACTCTTAGTTTTGTTTTAGCTGGGAAGCTTAAAACTTTGAAGAATGATCTAAGAAAATGGAATTTGGAAGTCTTTGGGAACATCAATGACCAGCGGGACAAACTCTTTATGGAGCTACAATAACTTATTGAAAAAGAGACAGAAAAGGCTCTATTGGATGATAATAGGGCAAGGAAAATGATTGTAGTTGTTGGGCTGGAAAAAGTTACTCTTATGGAGAAGATCTCGTGTAGGCAAAAATCATCGGCCCTTTGGTTGAAGGAAGGGGACAGGAGTACAAAGTTTTTTCATAGAGTTGCAAACTCTCATCAAAGAAACAACGCCATAAAGGTTCTTCATGCTGAGGGCAGGGTTTTATTGGGTAGAGATGCCATTAAGGATCATATTGTCAACTTTTATGATAAGCTTTTGACAGAGTAGTATCTTTGGAGGCCCAAGGTAGACGGTCTAGTTTTTTATTCTATTGACCACACAAGCGCGGCTTGGTTGGATAGGCTTTTCGAAGAAGGCGAGGTCTTGGCGTGCTAAAAGGTATGGATAAAGAGCACTGGGTTCGGATGGCTTTCCAATGGCTTTTTTTCACACTTGTTGGGACATTGTCAATGAGGATCTAATGAAGGTTTTTATTAAATTTCACTCTTTTATGAAATTCGAGAAGAGCCTTAATGTCTCTTTCATTGCTCTTATTCTCAAGAGGGCGAGGTTGGTGGAAGTGAATGATTTCCGTCCCATAAGCTTTGGTGAGTGGGGTTTATAAGATCATCTCTAAGTTCTAGCAAAGCGGTTAAGCAAAGTCATGGAGAAGATCATCTTGAAGTCCTCAAATGCTTTTGTGACAGGAAGACAAATACTAAACTTGGTCCTCATTTCTAATGAATGCCTGGAGAGTAGAGTCAGAGCCGGCATTCCAAGTATCTTGTGTAAATTGGATATGGAAAAGCCATTTGATCATGTGAACTGAGATGTCTTGTTGCATGTACTTGGTAGGTATGGCTTTGGAGAAAGATGGTGTTAGTGGATAAATCATTGTATTACAACCGTCAAATTCTCTGTCTTAGTCAATGGCACTCCTGAAGGCTTCTTCAATAAATTTCGGGGCTTGAGACAAGGGGATCCACTATCCCCACTCTTATTTATTTAGTCATGGATGTGCTTAGCAGCATGTTGGAAGGGGTGGTGGATAGGGGTTTCATCTCTGGTTTCTCGATGGGTGGTTCCTCTCATGGAAGCTTGACACTCTCCCATTTTCTTTTCGCCGATGATACGTTGTTTTTTTGTGACTTGGATCTGGATTAGATTCGCTCTCTAAAAGCACTTCTACTTTGCTTTGAAGTTGTATCTGGCCTCAAGGTGAATTTATCAAAGTTGGAAGTAGTTCATGTTGGCTTAGTCAATAACTTAAGTGAAGTGGTTGCCATCTTGGGCTACAAGGTTTCATCTTTACCTATGAAGTGCCTTGGACTCCCTTTAGGGGCCCCTCATAAATCCAAGGTAATGTGGGAAGGGATTGTTGAGGAAATTGAAGGCAAATTGGCGGTTGGAAGAGAATTTACTTGTCTAAGGGTGGGAGAATCACACTTATTAAGAGTACGTGATCTAATCTCCCAAAGTACTTCCTTTTTTTATTTCCTGTGCCTGCAAGGGTGGCGAATAGACTGGAGAAGGTTTTCCGTGCTTTCTTATGGGGAGGGATAGAGGATGCAAAAAAAAAAAAGAAATCCATTTGATTAAATGGGATAAAGTATGCACCCCTTTGTCTTGCGGTAGTTTGGGTGTAAGAAAATTGAGAACCTTCAACAAAGCACTTCTTGGAAAATGGTTATGACGTTATCATCAGGAGGGAGACGCTCTTTGGACGAATATTCTAGATGTCAAATATGGGAGCGTTTGGGAAGGTTGGTACTCTAAGGAAGTAAGAGGGGCTTATGGCGTGGGAGTTTGGAAACTTATCTGGAATGGTTGAGATGATTTGCTTGGTAACTACAGGTTTGTGGTGGGAAGGGACACGTGAATCAGGTTTTGACACGATATTTGGTGTGGGGATATTGCTTTGGAAAATGCTTTCCCCTCTCTTTATAGGATTGCATTTGATCAAGATTCCTCGGTGGCTGATAATATGTGCAGTACTGTTGATTCCATTCATTAGTCCGTGAGATTCACTGGAGTTGTCCATGAGATTCACTGGAGTTGTCCATGATTGGAAGGTGGGAGACATCACTGATTTCTACAGTGTGTTATATGCGCTGAAACAAAGTGCAGGAGGGGAGAGGACATATTACTCTGGACATGCACAAGGAACAAGAAATTTTCAATTCGTTCACACTACAAGGCCTTGACGACTCACACCTTCAATGTCTTCCCTTGGAAGAACATTTGGAGGAGCAATGTCCCCCTCAAGGTTGCTTTCTTCAGTTGGTTGGCATCCCATGGTAAAATACTAACTATAGACAAGTTAAGAAAGCGTGGACTCTACATAATGGATTGGTGTTTCATGTGCAAACACAATAATGAATTAGCAGATCACCTTCTTCTTCATTACGAAGTACTTAAGGTATTATGGGATGAAATCCTCTCTAGGCTTGGTATCGCATGGGTTATGCCTAGGAGGATGATAGATTTATTGTCTTGTTGGTGAGGAATTAGGGGCAATTGCCAAATCGCAACTGTAAAGAAGATGGTACCTTTATGTTTAATGTGGTGCACATGGAACGAAAGAAATGGCCGCTGTTTCGAGAATGGGAAACGGTCTCCGGATGGTTTTAGGGTTTTTTTTTTGTCATCCATTGTTGCTTTGGACCTCTTCTATTGTATTGAATGGAATGAGTTTTAATGACTTTTATGCTACTCTTCGTAGCACATAGTTTTGTAATTAGGCTCTTTCTTGTAAACTTTATGTGTACTTGGGTTTTGACTATTTATGTGGATCAATAAGACGTCTTTTACCTATAAAAGAAGAAAAAAAGTAAATGATTTAAAACTACAACCAAATTATACAACTTCCCTCAATGGTTCCGCCGGATTACTCTTCTCAAGTATGCATTTATAAAAGAGGCACATGTGCCTAGGCACTGGCTTTATCCTACAATGTTGGTCTTTGCACCCAAATCTTCCCGTGAAATCAAGCAAGTGGAGAAGGTAGCTCTATCTGAGACTTCCCCCCCGGACGCATAGCAAGTGCACTAAATCTTGTGGACGCTGAAACCTGCATCCTCTGATGTCAAGTTCTCTTTCCAGTTCTCAAATTCGGATCCACCAAACATCAGTTGCTTGATTCCAATTATGCTGTTAAATCAAAAGACAACAGGGGTAAAAGAAGAGACAAATTAGAATAGACATATATGAGTTTTTTATTATTTTTAAGTCCACGTAAAAATAGGGCCTAAGACCAACGAAGAAACATCAGATTCAAAAGAATTAAGGCCAAGCCAAGAACAATTAAGGAGCTGAAAGAGTGAAAAAAAAAAAAAAAATCCTAGCCATTAGCGTATGCATGCCTGTCTTAACCTCACATTCCTATGTAGAAACACAGATGCAGAGACAAGTTAATCAGTACTTCCTGGCCCAAACCTTAATTGGTGAGTCACTACAAACTAAAAAGATAATTTGAAAAGAAATAGAGAGAGATGCAGAGCTTACTCAGAACTTAGTTGTGTCAATGCATTTATCAGAACATCCAGAAGCAGCGGTTCACGGGTCCCAATATCCACCCTGTTAAAATTGAATTTTTTTTATCAGTCTGTTAAAATTGCTACCATTTCAATTAGCAAGATCTCTCTCTCTCTCTCTCTCTCTCTCTCTCTCAATGTATGTATATAATACTTCCATTGCCAATTACCAACAACAATCAGCACACCTATATTGAGCATTTTCCAGAAAAGAATATTAAAAAAAAAAAAAACACAAACACACTCCCATCCCTGTTAAAACTGAATTTTTCTCAGTCTGTTAAAATTGTTAGCATATATATGAGCAAGATCTCTCTCTCTCTCTCTCTCAATGTATGCATATAAATACTTCCATTGCCAATTACCAAAAACAATCAGCACACCTATATTGAGCATTATCCAGAAAAGAATATTAAAAAAAACATAAACACACTCGCATCCATTATCCATAATTTCGAAATGGTTCCCTACCAGAATCGTGCCAAGTTGTCTTGAATCTCAAGATCCCCAATATTGTAAAATGTAGTTGGTGTCACATTTGCTCCCTGAACAGCATCATAACTTGGTCTTTTATCCGACTGAGATTGTGACAGCTGCAGGAACAACATTGTGTACTATCTAATTAACAAAGAACTTTTGTTTTTGATGGGTAGTGTAATTAACAAAGAACCTAGATGGCTTAAAAATTCTCCTTTAAGTTTCCAAGTAACTTGCCATCCATCCATGTCCACAATTTCCTATAGGGTATGGCATGAAATATATATCAAAATGTCACGAAAATCAAACTTACTTGCATATTCATTGAATTGCATCCACCAAGACGTGCAATAATGTGCCACGATCGGATGGTCTGAAAATAAACCAGATCAAGTCAGTAGGCTTAAAACCGGAATAAAAAAAGGGAAGGTTAAAGAAAGAAAAAGAAAAGGTCAACAACCTCATCTTGTGGAGAGGTCACTATTAAGTTGAAGAGCAGTCACTTACATCACAAATCAGGGTAATATCTTTCTCCAATGGAACATTGTAGAACTCGAACCATATGTATGAGTTTGAGAAATCAAATCTGGATATTTCAGTTGACAAAGAGTAAATTGACACCAGAATACTGATTAATTGCACACCTATTGGAAATCTCAATGAAAGAGACCAAGTATAATACAAGAAACAAAAAATGATGAAACAGTTGTAGTCACATCTATTATAGGAAGTTGATGAAAGATACCGTCTCCAGAAACAAGAAACATGTACTTAAAATATTTCGGCCCTCAAGGAAAATTTAGGTTCAGCTACAAACATGGTGGACTCTGCAACCATTCGTGCTGAATGCAAAAACACTTATGAACTCAATTTATCACTTTGAATTCAATAAGTCCAATTGTATCTGGACCTATCCAGTCTAAAATGAAAAAGATGAAATAAAAAACTAATTGTTAAAACATTTACATTGGAAAAAGATCACTGAACATCGCATTGAGGTCCATAAAGCTTAAGTAGGGATAAAACTGTGTTTGAACATGGGAATCTCTCCTAAATTCTGCACCCATAATATTGGTAACAATGCAAACTTGCAAATGTCATCCTAAACGACCCTTTTCTTTGCTGAACCAGTGATACAGAAGAGCAGTGCTCTTATGAAACAAATTGAAGTGATATTTAACGTAGGTTCAGGTCTAAACAAATTGAAGAACAAATTAAAAACTCGCATGTTCATATGAAAAGCAATCATGTGAGGATAATTAGCATATATAAAACTATTAATGCATTCTGCATTTCGTTACGCACCACAAGGTTGCAATAGTTGAATGTCACATTATGCACTACATAATGTCCCGTGTACTCAAACTTACTTGTTGAACGTCACTTTCATTGGTATTGCTGAACCAGTCTTTGTCTGCAAAATTTTGTTCCTCTTCTTCCTCAACCTCTCCTCCATCTGCGATTCGACAAATCCCCTTTTGTGTCACACACGAAAAATCCCCAAAAGCTACTACTAACAGCTCCTAATTATACCCCATATCCACACTATTTCTCAACCACTTCCACCAAAACTAACACTCAAAGTTTTAACTTGATAGTTTATTTTTTTATTTTGGAAAAAAATAGAACAGGAATTGAGCAAAGACATTCCGACGATGCGCTGCTTACTTTGGACCGTGCCTTTTGCGGGTCGTCCAGACAACTACCGAGGATTTCAGCGAACTCGGGGTCTCTATCGTAATCTTTCTCTTCTTCTCTCCCTCGGTACCCACCGCGCGCTGAGAATTCAAATTCATTCTCATCTCTGTCGTCATCTTCGTCCTCGCCTTCTACTTTTTCTGGTTCAGATTCTCTCTGCAAGTTTTGGGTATTCAGTTTCCGTGTTCGACTCGATTTAGCGGTACACAGGAACGTTCTGGTTCGAGTACGGGTCGGATTGGAAAGATTAAAGGCCGGGAAGCGGCGGGTGTTGAGTGAAAAAATGGGGTACGGGATCGGAATGTTTGGCAGTGAAGTGGATGGTGGGTAGGAGCGTAGGATAAGCATCCTTTTGGGAAGCTGGCCGATGTTAGCAACAGATGATTCCAGTGCTGTGGAGGCTGGTGTCATCGTTTATCCATCTCCTGCCGGCTTTCCTAACCTGCGCCTCTTAACGCTTCGTCCTCACCGCGTGGCAAGCCGGATTATTATTATGGAAAATGGTGGCTCTTCAAAATTACCGTTCAATTATTTTAATTTTTTTTTTAATAATTATGGATGTGATTATTAATAAAATTATTTATATATATATTTTTTTCATTATGGATATTAAAAAATTATTGAAAAAAAGATGAAAAGAAAAATAAAAAAAGACTAATGGTATACCCAGCAATAACCGTTGGACGGCCTACTAGCACTGTTCTATTATTATTATTTCAAGTATAAAAATATTAAGGGTGCTACTTACACCATATGGTGTGGGGTACCCCCTCCCCGCCCCTGCTCCCGAGAGGTGATGCCTATAGTACATATTAAAAAAATAATATGCACTAAGGGCACATTTGGAAAGCAACCTAGCATAACCCTTTTTATTTTATTAATTTTTTTTAAAAAAAATTATGAAAATTTTTGTCATCCTAATTTCTGTCGCCAATATGGGATCCAAGTTGACTCATATTTAGTGGAGAATGAATCAAAATTATAAGTGAAGTGGGAGTTGATAAAAGCATTTGAAGTGAGAGAAATAAGAGAATAAGAGAAGAAATATATTTAAAACAAAATTCCATGGCAAGAGGGCGATAGTGATAGGACAAAAACATAAAAATCAATAAAAAAAAAAAAAAAATTATTTAGATGGATTAATGGTGGATGAAAGGAGTTGCTTTGTGTGTGTAAATATATACGAGCATATGTTTATATCATAATTAAATATTAAGTATTATTAATTTTTTGATTGGTTATGAACTTTAGATTTAAGACCAAAATTTAGAGAACCTTGATTATAGAGGTCCAAAGTTACTCTAACATGGATCATGGTTACAGTGAAAAATGAAAGAAAAATATGAAACAGAAAGAAAATAATGTATCAAAAATAGGGTATGGAAATAAGAATAATTCAATGTCTGAAAAAAAAAATTCTATATTTAGGGATTAAAAAATAAAGGGAAAATATGAGCAATCCAACTTCTTTAAAGTTTTATTTCTTTTATTCTAAAAATAAATTATTAAAAGTCCAGTTGCAATGAAATGGATTATCATGACACTCATGGCACTTCTCTTTTTGTTTTTTTGTATAAAATAAAAAAGTAACAAAAACCCTTTTATATATATATATATATATGTATATTCTTGTTCTTTGAAGAATGAGAATCCGTGGTTTTCTTGACCTTAGAAAGGAGAAAAGAAAAGGGAATGGGACCAACAGAACCATGGTAAAGTATGACAAAAATTCAACTCTTAAAAAGGATGATACAAAGCATAAACTTGAAAAAGAAAAAGGTAAAAACAGCCCAACATAGCATGAAAATTCTGAAAACACATAAAGGGACAAGTTGTGGCTGATTAAATATTCTTTATGTAATATTTTTGTGATAAAATAATATATTTTTGTTTTATCTATTTAATTTTTAGTTAGTTCATAATGGATTTAACTACAACAATATTTCATTTTGAAGATAGTCCTTTTGAGAGTATGATATTTTCAAAGTTTAATTGAATCTTCAAGAAAATTCGCCTAATGTTTTAATTATGTTGTATAAATCAATTAGGGTTTGTAGAGTATAATGATCCAAAGATAATATTTTTTAAAATAAAATTATATTCCTAAGCGTTGGATTTTGACACACTGGCCACACCTCTATGCTGGCAGTATGTGAAATGACTAAAATGCCATAACTTATAATGTTGCATTTTCTCTCCCCCGTAACCTAGCCTTCCTCAATAGACTTCTTCATTTTTCATTGTGTTAATGACTCAACCATTAATCCAAAAGTTTGAGGACTGTTGTATACTAATTTGGTTAAACATTTAATGCTTAGGATTATAATATTCCACCACGTTTTCGAATTCGACGTCTACGGTGGCTCACTCTATTGACACATGGTAACCCTTTCCTTTTAATTGCTTCACTCATCTATCAATATTAAATGATTTAACAATATGCCCATACATAGTACCAAGACATTTTAATCCAATCGCTAGGTCGTCCCTTCCGTGACGTGGTCTCTGCTTTAATACAAATTGTTAAAGATACAACCATTGATCTAAAGGCCATAGAACTGTTGGATAATAATTTGGATAAACCTTCAACTCTCAAGATCATAACGTTAATTTGTAACACACCTAATGGAAGGTATTTGGATGAGTAGAAAATAAGAGAAAATGCAAGAAAATAATATCAAATTCGAGGATCAACTTGCCTCCAGAGAAAAGAAAGAAATTAAAAGTGTATTGGAACTAACAAAGGCCTCATCTTCAACGGTAAAACTTTAGATAATGGCATTAAGACCTACCATAACATTATCCTCAATAATTAGTAGGTGAGACCCTTCCACTCAGGTTATACTTTGCCACATACACGAGGGAGTTATCTTGTATGTTAGTTCCAAAACCCACAATGATGATGTTAGCATCATCTCTCAAGACATATTCATACCAAACAAATGATCCTTTTCCAACTTTAACATCCCTAGCATTTGTCAATAATAGCTTGTAAACTCCATTTAATCTAATTATTTCTTTTTTCTTCTTAAGCAAAAGTTTCTTCCAGTTGAAGTCAATTTTCTCGTTCAGTCCCACCCAAAGTTATGGGTATCCTCAAGTTCACCACCATAAGTAGCTGCATACACCGAAATCTTTTTGGGAACATAACCATGAATGACGCACATTCTACCAACTTCTCCAATAACCTCTGAGTTGATTGGATGAGATGGAAGCTCACAAATCCCCACCTTGGCTCCATAATTAGCAGAAAACCTGGCCGCACTGACACCACCACTTTGGCTCCAATGATAAACAAGTTAAAGTCATAGTAGGTCTTCTAGCTCAACTCACCATCAAATAGGAATTGTATAGCACCCAGTAATGCGGTTTTCTCATCAGAAAAAAATGGCCAAGGTAGCAACCTTGAACTGGGTAAGCAAGTCCTTGTTTTCTGAAGGGTCTCCATAGTTTTCACTCCATGATGGCATTATAATTATCATGCCAATTGTCAGAAAGCCTGCAACAACATCAAATGATGAAATGGGGCCAAATCCCAATGTATCAACTAATAGATTTCCAAACAACCCAGGTACAATGGCAACCCGACCATTGCCAATAATTATTGCCTTAGAAAAATGTAATTAAAATTTGTTGCTCAAAGTCCCTCTTATTGTGCTTTGCAACAAGCCAAGACCCAAGCTGAAAATAGAAGAGATGTGGCGATGCCTTCCAATATACGTCCCAACACTAAAACTTTGTACTCATGAGAATGTTAGTGATGCAGCTTAGAATATAAGCTATGCAATAAGTAACCAATGCCCTCTTTCTAAGTCCAATCTTGACCACAATATCATATTTCACTTCAGTCAGAAAATCTCTTCCTCTATCAAAAGGCTCAAAAAACACTCTTAAGTGGCAATTCATCAAACAAAATACTTACCCCTAAAATTCCTAGCTAGGGGGTAGGCATTGATAATATCATAATTGATAATATCAGCATATCTGACAACCAAGTTTAGTGACATACACAGAGGAGGAGCTACAACATAGCATTTGATCCTATTTCTCAAAATGTTTCCTAAGTTTCCTGGATTCTGAACTACCACTATTATCAACAGTGCAATCTCCCTGCTCCTAGGAAATGACTAGTAAATGTCAAGGTATAATTTGGATTCCTCTTAACAAATTCCCTCAAAACTTCACACTTTGCATTGAAAACCCACCCTGCTACCTTTAACTACCCAGTGTGGACATACCCACCACCAAAATTTGTCAACCCCAATTTGTTATAAAGTAAAATAGCATAATCATTTTCCTTTGCTAAATTGAGTACGAGTTGTGTATTTGAGTGCTAGAGAATTTGAAATAACCTTGGGAGACGAATAAAGTCCAGTTCTGCAATTAGATTAAACAAAAATGGTTGAACATCATCAAAAGTCTCTAGCTCTCATAGATTCAGAAGTAGCACCCCAATCTTATCTTCGATGGCAAATCTCAGGACACCATATCAAACCCCCCAAACAACAAGACCATTGAGAAGCTTGTAACGAAAAGACTTAGCCTGGGAAATAGTGCAGAGCTCTCTATTGTTAACTTTCTCAGCGTAGAGAACACTTTGTTCTCTTGGAACTTGAAGCACTTTTGTACCAAAGAGATTAGCTCTCTAATCCTCCTTCCTTCTCATCAAGAGCGTTTTGGGTCCAGGTGGCTCTAATGATTATCTCAGTATGTGGTGGCTGACCGATGATGGAAGACCCGTGTCCAAAAAATTCTGCCAGGCTGAAGACTTGATCTCTTAGCCATTGTTTTTAAATTTCAAAGTTTTGCTTTATCTGTTAGTTACGCAAGGATAACTTTAGTTAGTTTGAATTTAAATTTTCGTTGGTATCATAAAGCTGATTTTTAGCTATGTTTGTTGCAATTAAATTTATCTTCGTAGCTATTAAAGGAGATGGCTCAATGAATAAAGGCAAAGTATTGTTTTCACAGAAGTTATCCCATTGCTTGGTGTGACTCCAGCTTAAGTTACCCAAGAGTATGCGTGAGGAGAGATTCCTAGCATATTTTCTTAATTCATTATGAAATCTACATCAATTTTGGCATCAGTCCCAGGTTTCTTCGGTGATCATAGACATGAGTACAAGAAGTGGACGACACTATAACAATAGTAACTGACTTACAAAGCAACAAGGTGCAATGTTGCTTCAGGTGACTAATCAACTCAACAACCTCACTCAACAAATGGAGGTTGTATGGAATCAAGTCTTTCCTAACCAAGAAAATCATGAGGAAGATCGTGGTGATGGACAGAACCAGAGCAACAATAATGAGCAAGACGGAGGTGCAGGTGGAGAAAACCATAGTGAGAACAATCGACATCGGGGAGGTGGCCATGTTGGTTGTTTCCCTTGGCTATACCAACAACCTAGGGAGCACAAGCACTTCAACGAAGCATCTAAACGAATTAGAGTGGATGTACCTGATTATCATGGGAGCTTAGACCCAAACAGCTTTCATGATTGGCTAATGTCACTGGAAGACTATTTCGAATGGTTTAATATGGCAACCGAAAAGAAGGTTCGGTTCGTAAGAATGATACTGAAAGGGCGAGCCAGAGTTTGGTGGCAAAGTATAGAAGAGCAGTTGCATAAACGTAGACAACCACCTATTACCGATTGGGATGAGATGAATCTCCGCCTCAAAGAGAAATTCCTACCATTAGATTATGAGGAGACTCTTTTTGAAAAATTATTGGCGCTAAGATAAGGAAACTTGAAAGTAGAAAATTATACTGCCAAGTTCAATGAACTCACAATACGTAGTCAGGTAACGGAGACGGATAGGCAATCTCTTACTCATTTTAAAGCTGGATTATGTGAGGACATTTGGAAAGAGCTAACTGTGGCACGGTTATTCAGTTTAGAGGAAGCATACCAGCTTGCTCTTCGAGTAGAAGCCCAACAAAAGTCTTCCAATATAAGGTGAGGAGGTAATTTATTCGGGCGCAGTGATGGCGACACTTGGGGAATTTCATTTTTTGGGAAATCCACAATAAACAGCACGACTTTAATTGGCAAAAATGGGGAGAGTAGTACACCCAAAAGAAAAGAAATAGTTGCTGCAAAAAGAAGTCCGATTAAGTGCTATAAGTGTGGAGGAAAAGGGCATTTTGTTGTATGCCTTACAAAGAATCAACGCTTTGCACTTATTTGTAAGGAAGATGAAATGGAAAAAATACATGCAGGGAAATGCAAGGTGAGTGAGTTAGACGTGGTACAAGGTATTAAAGAAGAAGAAGAGGTGCCCAAAGTTGAGTTAGAGGGGTCGGAGTTGCCCGTCTGCATGGTTCGAAGAGTCCTAACAGGTCATAAACAGAAAGTTGATGAAGACAACTCTTGGCTACGCACAAATATTTTCCATACCAGAGTTGAACATCAAGGTAAAGCAATGAACTTGATCATCGACAATGGAAGTGGAATGAACATTGTGTCCCTTGAATTGGTCGAGAAACTGAAGCTGAAGCAAGAACCTCACTCTAAATCGTATTGAGTTAGCTGGATTGATGACACTTCAATGGCTATAAAAACCAGATGCTTAGTTTCTTTCTCTTTGGGAAAAGACTTCGGTGAACAAGTCTGGTGTGATGTGTTGC
>QEOT01008067.1:4236-27991 GCA_003123785.1 Pterocarya stenoptera
CAAGCTGATTATCTTAAAGCAAGATGGAACACTAGACATGATATATGTGGTGGTTCCATGTGTTGGCCAACTCTATCTGTGACTGGCTGAGAGAGAGAGAGAGAGTGAAGGGCAGTTTTGTCATTTGGGCTCTATCATTATCATACTCCATAGTTCCTTTCCTTTCTTCTTTTTCTTTCCCGGCCTACATTTATATGTATGGCAATCGTGTATATAAATATATATATATATTTATATTGCCAAGGGTACATACTAGTTTTGATCACTGCAGCTAGGTGTTGATGATGATCTCAGCTTACATGATTTCTTTCCACATATTTAATTTCTTAATGTTTGACAAAAACGCAGGGGCTAGCTTCTCCTACAGTGTTATTATTTTTTCTCTCAGACTGAAGATCAGTATGTAATATGTATGTAGAAATTATATATAGAAGAATATTTGATCATGTGTACACGCATGCATGCAGTTTCTACTGCAAAAGTTACCATAGCTTTTTATCTTTTAAAGACGTTCCAGTTAGTCAATCTTATTCTTTGCAGGCGTCTTTTTGCTCATGACATTGGACTTTAGTGGCTTCTCTTTTTTTCAGACCAGAGAATGAGTAGTACTACTCGGATTCTTTCCTCTTTTCCCTTCTCTTCAGTTATTTTTTTATTTTATCAAGTTTTTTTTTTTTTGGGTTTTTTGGTTGATTGTGTTGGGGCCTGGGGGAGACAGAGAGAATTGTAGGTCGGTTTCAAGGTTGAATCTGCAGCCTTGCGGGTTGTGGCTCTAATGCGTCCAAAGAGGAATGGCATCCCTGCCATTGTTCCGACGTTATGGTTGGGTTTGGTTGTCGAAATGATTTAAAATATTATAAATAGTAATGAGTTAAGTTGTTTGAGTAGATTTTATGAGTTTATTGAGATATGTTTCAACGTATAAAATAGATTTAGATTTTTTTTAATTTTTTATCTAAAATTAAAAAAGATAGTAAATTTTATCAATAATTAGTTTGAAATATACTGGAATGAGCTCCACATCCAAACATACCCTTAGGTGGACAATGCTATTTTTCATTTTTTATTTTTATTATTTTCAATCATATATAAATTTGTGATTTTTTTGATTTTATTTTATTATTCTCAATCATANAAAAAAAAAAAAAAAAAAAAAAAAAAAAACATAGACGAGACTCGAGAGAATGAATGTAAAAAGTGACCCCACTTGCAAAGAAAAAGCAGAAATATCGGAGGAATAGAGTGTACAAAGGTTGCCATGTAAAAAAGCCTCAGATGTCTCTGTGACAACGATTTTCTCTAAAGCTGAGCGTGCGGCAGTCTCCTCCGATGGAAAATAATATTGCGTGCATCCCTATGAACACAAAATGTATAATTAAAAAAAAAAAAAGTGAATAATAAAGTATTTTTTAAGAGTAACACGTTGTTAGTTCCTGTTAGTGTATTTTATATATTTTTATTTTATATATATATATTTTTTAATATTTTAAAAAATAAAAAAAAAATATTTTCTTAATCATAAAGTAAAATAAAAATAAAAATCCTGACCGGAGCTTCTGCAGAAAGACTATTATTGATCATTTTTTAAGATCATACACACCTATTTTCCAAGAAAATAATAATAATATTTGCGATCTTAATTATCTATTTCTCTTTTTTCACGTACGACTCCACCAAATTCCATATTTTTTAAGGTTTTTAAATTTTTTTTTTAAATTTATTCTTTTTAGACTATTTCAAAATTTTTATTCACTATTCATATAATAAATATTTGATAAAAGAAAAAAATTAAAAAAAAAATGATGTGTGAAGGTTATGTGAATGGTAGGAGGTTGTAAAGATTTTTTAATTAAAAAAATACTTCCTTAATTATGAAGTAAAAAAAAATAAAACTAAAAATCCTAGCAGAAGCTCCAATAGAAAGACTATTATGGTTCATTTTTTAAATTATCAATTTTCCCTTTTTCGTCTTGAATAAGGAAGTTTTAAGATGAAAAATCTCTTTTGAAAATATCAAAACAATTTATTATTCTACTTTGTTAGTCAAGTAATATAAATTAGTCTATTGAATATTTTTGAACTTTTTTTTTTTATTAGCACCGAGTGTCTAAGAAAAAAGTCTCAACTAATTTCGAAATTTTCCAAGCTTTCGAAATAGAACCTCTTCAAATACAAAATCCGTCACAATTGTTGTAACTCCTCAATCTCATGTTATAGATATGAATAATTCATATCTTGAAGTGTAAAATGCATTTTTTAAACTCCTTTAAACATTTAAAAAAAATAAAAAAAATTGACAAACCCATTTAAAAACAATTCTTTAACAATTAAGTAAACAAAAAAAAAATCGATAACTTTTGTTAGGATATGTCATTTTCCATCATAAAAAGTGAGTAGATTATAAAGATAATCATAAATGTTAAACATTTAAAACACATATATGACTAAAGTGGTCAGTTTGCAAAATCGCACGTCCAAACATAGAAGTGAAAAATATGGAAAAAATAAAAAACTTACCAAATTGGAAGGATGCCCTTCCTTTCTTTACCAAATTAGTGAGCTATCTACATATTTTCCTTAATAAATGTATTTAAAAAATAAATAAAAAAAAAGAGAGGATAAAATAGAAGCTGTGGTATGGTGGAGAAGAGTGTAGAATAAATAATAGGTAGAGTGGAGGTGATTTGATTGGGGGAGAGCAGTGGGTCACTGGGTTCACATCTTGGGTCCCACCTGTCTGTTGATTAGTGTTATACTTTGACAAACGAAATAAACGAATATTTCTCTCTCTTCATCTCTTTTTCATCCATAATAACTCTGCACTTGTGGTTGCATATTTGCATCTCATGAAAAATGATTTTCGTAAGTTTATTATTATTATATATTAAATCAAAAAGGCTTCAAACAGATTTTTATTCCATAATTTGGTTATATATAAAAAGTAGTTTTGATTATTATTATTATTATTATTATTATCACGAGAGTTATCCAGTTTGGATTGAAAACTCATTTCAATTTATTATAACTTTATTAAATTTTCACATAAAATATAATAAAAAATTCAATTTTTTCAAATATCAAAATAATAATAATATTAAAAAATAACATTCTATCAACATTTTATTCAAATCTAAAACCACTTTAACTCATCTCAACTCATTTTTAAATCCAAATGGAAAATTTAAAGATATTTGGATTGAAAGTAATAACCCATGATGCTTATTATGTTGAGAAAAATGAGACCCACAGAGAAATTTGCTGGTCAAAAGGAGCCAACCATTTTACATTCCTTGATCACAATCAACATGGCATTCTTTCTGAGGCCATTGTTAAAATCTTTACAAGAAAAAGAGTCATAGTGGGACCATCCATCCACTGAGAAGAATTACGTGTGGAACCCATCTCTTGAGCATCAGCATGAAAGATACAAAATACTCAGCCAAGCAAAGTAGTGCATGTGTGCATGTGTGTGTGTCATGCTTGTAAGGTTTCCATATCTTCTTCAGTATCAAGGTTGCCTAACAACTAAATCTTTGATTCATTAATTTAACTTTCAACCAATCACACTAAAGCTTAGTGCTTTGATGGACCAACTCAAAAGTAATGTTTGTTTACTTTTTATAAAGTAAGACATCATAAATGAACACAACATGGCAAAAATCCAACAGGTCAAGGAACATGTCCCAAAATTTCAAAATTTCGCACAGGAAAAGATAAAGATTAGCCTATACTTGCATGACAAGGTTCTTTGGGGCAATCCATCTTTTCAGAGTCAAATTAGTAACCACCACAGAACATTCCCTTGTTGAAAATGAGAAAATTCCTACACTAGAGACAGTTCAACCAGTTTTGTTTGTCCCCTAATTTTGTAATATACTCGGTAGTTCAAGCGTTTAAGGGCTATGATTTTGAAATCAATGTGACTTCCCTTGTGGGACATGAAGCACACTGCTTTTTGCCAAAGGTGACAGCCCCAACAGTTGCATCAGTTCAGTCTGCCACAAAACTAGGATTGCTTCCATTACATGCATAAATGTCTTCCACATGGGGAAGGAGTTTATGCACAAGAAACATGATTATTGGAAGAACACTGAGTTGGTGCAACTAAATAAATATAACTAGGAAACAAAAAGTTTGAGCAATATCACAGATACACGTCATGCCTATACAGTAAAACTTCCAACTTAGTCAATTTTGGCGGACAGCTTTTCCCCATAGTGTAAAGGGTCCAACCAGTTCTGTACAAAGCATCACCATACAATAAAGTGGGGGCATGTCGTGATCCTCTACTAGATACTGATGCCAAGAAAAATGACTTAATTTAAACAATAGAAACGAGTAAAAATTGCATATAAAACTGATATGGACCTGTACTCAAAACAAGGAGGGTCATAAAGTGGTACCAATACCAACTTGGGAGAAAACTGCAAAATGATTCTGGACTTCAGATTTAGTCATTCAACTTGCATACATCGATGAACTTCTGGACTGCATTTTGGTATTGGGTTCCCTGTAACATTGATGCGAACATTATACTCATGTTAGCAAAGCCCAATACCATCATCATCTACCTATGTGCATCTCATATCAAGTTATGAGAAGTTGAATGCGGTTTTTTAAACAAAATGACCAAACAGGAAAACATAATTTTTATGTGTAATATGCTTGGCATTTTAAATGGTATAACCATATGTCTACAGAATAAACTTTGCAGTATCAAAGATTCCGTCCACAAATCCTGAGAGTGAACCAAAGATGGATCCTCCTCATTCAATATGGTTCAAGATTGAGACTCGATCTTAGCAAATGAACGAGCAGGAGAGAACTGTCTATCACAGATATATAAATATATATATATATATAATATTTTGATCCCCTTTTACCAAAAATAAAAGATTGAATGGATTATCCCAAACCTGTCTCTGCCACCTTTGCACAAACCATTTATGTTGGCTGCATCTGTATTTACAGAATTTTTGATGTCGTGAAAATATGACATTCTTGATGAAATTCAGTTTTTTACAAACCAAATTATATGAAATGTGGTTTTGTGTCCATCTGGTCCTTGAAAAAACCTGACAACACACCCTATATGTGATGTGCAGAACTGCCACAAGGCAAACTGACTACCCATGTACCACAAAGCCTTTTTAGACACTCGATCAATGAAACAGCTAACATACGTGGAGATTCTCTCCAAACAGGGAAAAAACATCACTATGATTCTAATATGGATCAGTATGATATATGCTTCAAACCTATCAAGTAAACTTGGCCTTGCACTGAAAACTGGCTCCTCAAATGATTTCTTAGTCGGACACAGTTGAAAAAACAGAGATAAATAGAACAGAAGATAAAACAATGATGCAGAAAATTTGAATGGATAAACAGTACCTCCCAGTAAAGCTGGCGGCAGTCCATGCACTGCCAAAACTCTAAATTCTTGTTAAACAAGCAGTTAGGAATTCTTTGGAAACCTTTTGCAGCTTCAACAGCCTCTTCTGTGGTTAGGGGCTTTTGAATGAACCTCCCATTGCATTTGGTGCACCTCGACATCAGCTGATCCTCGCTAATTTTCAACTGGAAAGTTTCAATGACCTGCAAGTATACTTCAAGTTAACATCTACAACACTATTTCCTAACTTCAATCGACAATACATGAAGGAAAAAGTATCCAATCTCGGTCACCAGCACATTCTCATCGCACTACATTGTCACCTATTTTTTGCACCGAGACTCACATCCCTTCTTTCCTACATTTTGCTCTTTATCCCCTCCATTTACCATCCATAATCTAATCTTACAACTACCATACAAGCCCACCATCATCACTAGAACATCTTACCTTCTTAAACCAGATTCATACCCAAAATTGGCTCCCAATTATTGTTTTAAGAAACAGCATCATACCCTTTTTGCACTCCCCATGCATTTTTACTCAGATTCCCTTGCATCTTTACTTGGAATAAAAATAAAACAAGATAAAGTATCATCATGAGTGACACATTAGAGGTACATACTTCCTAAACAAGACTATAATAAAAAAAAATGTTTCCTTGCCATCTTTAAACACTTGCATGGTCACGTGAGTTGTTGAATTTTTTTATGATTTGCATCTGTAAAGCATTTCTCCAATAAATAAACCGTCTGCTTAGCTTGCAGATATAACTAAATGCATACCTCCAGTAGTTGTTTATTTTTGAGAAGAGCCTTGACCCTATATATTTGATTTTTTATCAAATACTCATGTCTTAGCAGCTTAGCATCTCGTGTCAAGAGAACCCTATTCTCTTTGAGTGCTTGTTCTATTAACTCCCTGAACACAATAAATTTCAGTTAGCATAAAAAATACAACAAGCTTAACACCATAATCAACAATTTTAAAATAAGAAAAAATATTTATTCATTGGATCATTCATGTAAGGAACACCTTGGTTCGGGCTTTTTTGTATAAGGAATAGCAGCATCTATCCCAACGCACCGTAAATGTTTTGCCAAGCCTTCGGCCTGAGTAAATGTTTCATTAGCCCCATGCTTACAAAATAAAGAAATGCATTTAAATCCTAGATTGCTGGGAGCTAGCAAATCTAGGGCTTTGTATTACATTACTGGAAATATTCTTACAGAGAAGAAAACATGATGATGATAATCAAGAAAAGACTGTGTTCCATTGATAGTTGGTCAGTTACAGCATGAGAACCTACCACAATTTTCCTCTATCTTATCAGGTAATTTATATTCAGCCATTTGTAGAAAGTAAAAATCTAAGACTTCTTAGCTTTAAAAAAACACTGCATACATGTATAAGACAAATACTTACCATCACATCACATAAAAATTTAGGGCATCCATCACCCCCCAAAGATAAGTCCCATGGGGGAGGCCCTTGCCAAGCATCTGAATTTTCTGATTGCTTTTCTTTGAAGATTGCATCCACCGGTGACTGTCTCTTCCCTCTTTTTCTGGAGGCCTTGGGCTTTCTATCTGAATCTTTCAACAAAATTTTTTCCCCATATTTTTTTACAACTTTCAATATAGATTCATCCATTGGCATGGTAATTCTGCATGATGATCTTGAAACCATCTCATGCACTGTAGTTATTTGTTCTGGAAAAATAGAAGCTGTAGCCTGGACTATTTCTAAAGCTTCACAAAATTTGATACTCAAAACTTTACTACTTATATCATGCGGCTCAAGAACCTCTTTCAACCCAAGATCCACATTAGCGGGAGACATTTTGTCAACATTGTGAAAACAACTCCCTGCTATGAAGAGCCCAAGAAACTTTTGTAACAAAGTGGATATGGCTTCAATTGTATTAAGTGAATAGAGAGAAGAAAATAACATCAAGAGATGCCTGGTAGTTGATGTGATGCTTATGCATGGCGAAACATCAATATGAACTAGTTATGAAAATTTGGAAATCCAATGAGTGAGAAGATAAAGTTGGAACATGGAAAAATGCTTGCCATATTGGAAGATCACACTCTATGAATGGCACGAAACATAGTTTTAATTATCAATTTGCTGATATAAATTAAATGGTCAAGCATGCAGTTCTATGGGTAATTTTTCATTCAGATACTTGTGAACACGAATGAGCATTGATGACTATTGATGTCTTGTAGAACGGTAAAACAGCTCCAGAGAATTTCATTGTTCTTCTATAATTCCTTGTATCCGATGTTAATAAAATGATGTTTGTATATTGGAGCTTGGGAGACTAACTGTCCCAGCTGTTTTGGTTGCTTCCACAATCTTTGCAGAGAATGTGAAGTAGTTGCTCTGAATGATCACTGAAGCAATCAAACCATGGTCTCATTGTTGACATTTAACCACTGCAAATGTCTTCTTCTTTCTTTCTTGTTTTTTTGGCTAGGTAATTTTTTTGAGGGACATCAGCCCTAGTAGTTGGGGGGCTTTGAACCCCCAACCATAAACCCAATCGTCCCTAAGGACCATGGGTAGTGCCATAGGCCAGAAGGCCATTGCCAACTCCAGCAAATATCTACTAATACAAATTGGTTGTGAATCATCCTTGCTCAAATTAAGGATCAATATGGGATAGTCGGTACGCATCACATTCATTTAGCTCCTAAAGATTCATGGAACTTCAGTTTAGTTGTTAGATGACCAATCAAAGTGGTGGGAGAATGAATCTGGTATCTCAGAAGCAACCTGTCACCCGCTCAATGAAACTTCTGAGACAAAAAAATAGATCTCAGTGAAGCAATTCTGGGGGAAATTCATGCTTTGAACTTTGAAGAGACCATAAGAAGGGCACCTTACCAGTAGCACTTATGATCTATCTGGCAATTCATTTGCACCTATCAAATGCTTTACAACAGACTATACTTGCGATTATATGGTTTCAGGGAATGAAGGTTGAAAGACATAATAGAAAAGTCATTCAACACATCAGAAGGCACATAAATCCTTCCAAACCATTCTCTAAAGCAAAATACTACTTTTGTGGGTACAAAAAAGCAGATCTAAGGTGCAGGTTTAATAAGACAAAAACAACTTTTGCAAATCTCAAATTTCAAAGCACCACATACCTTCTTTGATTGTCTTCGCATGAAAAACATTAAATATTTTGAGCAAACAGTGTGCATCCATTGCTGCATATGTTTTCTGCTCTTCTGTAAGAGGACGATGTGACCAATCACTACATTGAAGCTCCTAAAGGAATATAGATTGCATTAAAGAATTGTACTAAATGAAAGTGCCATCAAGTGACAGACCAGGAACCGAAATATCAAGGATACAAAAAAATTCCTCAATATGCTTGGAAAGGTGCCAGAACCAAGCCTTACAACAGAAGCCCAAAAGAAAACCTCTATATTTGTAGCAAAGTGTTTGCATAGAATCGTATAAAATAAAAATAAAATGCATAAGAACATGAGGAATGCAGCTGAATATTCACATTGGTCAGAGAGTAACATGCTAGCTAGATCTCAAGTTCCTTTTGCAATGCATGAAAATATCACATTCTAACAGGCAGTAAATCTCCACCTACCTCTTTTTAAATTGAAAACTATATAACGCAGAGAGAGCAGATAGTGGAAAACATGCCCTGGAGATTAGTAGACATTTGATTCATGAATCAAACAAAGAAATAGCCAATAGATGTTCGAAACTTTTTTCATAGGCACAACAACAAAGGCATGAGACTGGTATACTTAATATTGGAAGTTTATATTATCTCTAAGTGCCACATCTGCAGGAAAACAAAAGGATATCAGGTTGCCTCCACAACATGTGAGTGTGAAGGTTTCTCTGCAAAATTAATGACAAATTCCAATCATAGATTTAAATATTGAAGACCTATCACTCAATGCCTTCAATTGTTCGTTTCCTCTTTTTTTTTTTTTTTTTTTGGGGGGGGGGGGATATGGACCTAAAATATCATCTTAAAAACTATGCTCCCAACCAAAATAAGGAATAGTCTTCAGGCCAGCACATCTTTTTGGGTTTTATGTTTAAAACTTCATATTATATAGCCAACACTAACTTCTGCCCCATTCAAATTGGTTATTTCAATGACTTAACAGAACTTATAATCTGTGATATTGAATGGACAAACAATTGCTTATACAAAAATTGCAAAGCAACCAGGATCCATGAAATAACAAGAAACAAGATAGAATAAGATGTTATCTTGAGAATTATGCAAATGTGTTGAAATTCAAGAACCAACCTTTGAAAGAGAGAGGCCCAACAGTTCTTTGCAGATGGTTGCCAGACTCTTAGTTTGTTTTGATACCTTCCTTCCATGTAGCTTATGTTGCAAATGATTGTATACACTAGTGATATCCAAAAAGGGCTCGACCTATTTTCCATCAATACATAAGTACATTTTGTATGAAATTAACTCAACCTGATTACAAAAATCAAACTAACAACAAAATATTAATGAAGCATTCAAATAGGACTCCTTACTACCCTCCTCCTTGTCCTAGTGCTTCTGAAGAACATATAACAGACTTTGAGGGAGGAAATGAGGACAAACATGAACCAATATCTTACAACTTTGACTTCCTTCTTCCATGCCTTGTGAGTAAATAAGTATATGATAAAGTATCCCCTTAACTTCCCGATGAATCTAAATGATACCTACTTTCACTTCTCTTGTGAGACTTTATGGCATGTAAGCATTAATATTGGAGAATTCTACCAGATATTTGAGTATATTCCAAAAATTTTGGCCTCTCTTCCTAACTAAACAATGTGTTTTCTTGATTAACATAAAAAAAAAAAAAAATGTCGTCAACAATATTTCACCACTCCACCTGTTATAACATATAAGTTCAAAGGATTTCGCTTGGTAATATAGATTAGAAAATATTAGATACAAAGAGCTCAACCTTCACTAATTCTTTAGAATATTACCAAAAACATGCAGCAGCTAGTAGTGTGTCAGCATCAACTAAGAGAAAGCAATAGCCATAACTCTAAACTATAGCATATAAAATCTCCACTGAGCTCTTAGTAACGCCCCGAACTGGAACTTTAGAACCCATGTTATACATTTGAAAAAAATCCTTTCTCAATAACAAAACTTGAGTTTCCCATTGTGGTGGGATTTAAAAGAAAACAAAGGGAAAACACTGTTATAATTTAGAAATAAATAACGGTATCCCAAAAAAGAAAATGAAAAACGCAATTACTCTGTCAAACCCAGGATCACAGCCTTGCTCACAGAAAGTGGAAGACAAGTAAATCAAATCCTGTTTGAATCTGAAACCCAGTTTCAATATATCAGGGGAAACGAAAACATCTCTAAGCAGTTCCCAGATTGAAGAGAGAGGGATTGAAGTCAGGTCGACAAGGAAAGTCACCGAGTCCTCCAACTCGTCTGGGTCAGAGACGAGTCGGGGACCGAGTTCACAGGCGAGTTGGAGGAGGGTAACTGTGGGGAAATAGGACTGAGGGCCGGTGTGGACGGGTTTCCACTCGGCGTCGAGAGCGATGAGTGAGGAACGAGTCAGAGACTCGGTTAGGTGAGTGAACTCGGGCGAATCGGTGGAGCAAACCAGGTGGATTTTGAGGGGCTTTCGGTTTGCGAGATGCGTGAGATCCATGGAAAGAAATAAAAAATAAAAAAATTGTGAAATTGGTGTGAATTTAGGTCTTTCCAATTATAATATAGGGCTTTTTATGTCTAGCCCATGTGTATCTTGGGCTGCCCAGTGGGCCGTCAAGCTACATTATTATTATTATTATTATTATTATTATTATTATTATTATTATTATTATTTTTTGAAAAGTGGCAAGCTACATTTTTCAGTTAGGATGTTTAGGTTCAATCCTCTACATCCTAATATTTGCGAATTATTTGATATTCAAATCAAATATAGATTTTTGTACTCGGATTGGACTTAGATATTGAGAATTCAGGGTACCGTGAACACTTGTAATAAAGTTTTTTAGTATTAAATAATTTAAAAACTTTTGGATTGAATCCTTAACGATTAATATTCGTCACCACGATCACGAATTCAAGTCACGGAATAAGCAATTTATAAGTTAGAGTAAAATGCAGTGGTATCATGTATAGGTATATTGTTAAATCATTAAAAATTGATATGAGTGAAGTTCTCAAAAGAAAAAGATCTACCACCGTATCAGTATCGATAAAGTGGGCCGTCATTCTAGAGTTTTTAGATCAATAATTGAGCTTTTAACGTACTGAAACTTGCATTAAAAGGGTCATTTGCCAATTCTCCTCTTGGGATTGGAGATTTGATCCAACATGGATTAATCTTTTTTTAATGAAGAGACTTGCACTCTATTTTATTGATATGCCCTTCCTTTGACAGGAAAGACGTCTTTGCAAAAAAAGATTTCAACAATAATCAAAATCTTGTATAAATTCTCAACAAAATAAAACCAATACACATGTAGTGGGTTGCCAAAAAAAAAAACCTAAAGTATATAATGTAGGAAATCTAATATCGAAATATTGGTAATCAGCTTTGTATGGTCTAATGTGATCAACGAGTTGCTTTCGATAGTTGAAGTTGTACGGACTAGCATAATCAGTATATGCTTGAGAAGCAAAGCTCTTTGTCTTGGATCCATAATGAGATGAGCTAACACATAAAAAATGAAAAATCTCTTGTCTCATCCTAAATTAATAGAATCAACCCATTGGATTCTATCTAATTTGTTGGCTAAGGTTATAAGTTTTTCCTATCTCACAAAAAAACCACGACCGCCAACGGCCATTTGAGAGCACATTAGAGATAGATCTTCGGCTTCGTTTAGTTACGTAGTTCAAATGAAATGAGATAAGATGTTTTGTTAAAAATTGAATAAAATATTGATATAATATAATTTTTAATATTATTATTATTTTGAGATTTGAAAAAGTTGAATTATTTATTATATTTTATGTGAAAATTTGAGAAAGTTATAATAATGAAATGATATGAAATAAGTTTATGTATCCAAACTGTAATGCCCCAGTCCCGGATGGGTCAAAGAGTTACTCATTGCCACTTAAAAATTATAAATCACAATTCAGATATAAACTCTAACTCCTCAATTACTCATAGACCTCATTGTTTTAAACAATCTACTTCATAATAATTAACTAAGAATACGACAGTCTCAAAAAAATGCCAACTTTCCCAAAGTACTAAGTTAACAAAGCAAAACGAAGCTATTAAAAAAAATTCTCCGACAACAAGTACCCTCTTTGTATTTAATACACTATGCTCACATAGCCTTACCTATGTTTTCTATTCTTGAACTTTCGCTGAAGTATTCAAAATATCTGAAAAATGTTGTGGAGATAAGGGGTGAGTTATCAACAACTCAATAATCAAAAGACATATACTAGTATGCAAATATGAGTATTTACATAGTACAGTATGTAGAACAAAATATTTTCTAGAGTTATCATGTAGAACAAAACATGTTTTCATACGTAATAGAATGATAGTTTTAAGACACATAAAACCCAGAGTACTTTGGCATAACATAACCTGAGCATCATCATCACATCAAAACAGAGCATCTCACAAAGCAGAGACCATATTTCACCCCGTGGTAGGGTTGTGCTATCCCCAGTGGCAAATCTGGGTAGAGTTATTTCACCTTATTACTCTTGAAGCCCTAAATGTCTACACAGGAAAGACTACATAAAACTACTTTATTTTCAAAGTAGGTACACTCAGAGACAGAGAAGTTGGTAGGGCTGTACAGAAACCGACGCCACCGGTTGCCACTGACGCGAACCGACCGACTGCGTCAGGAACTGGCTGGAACCAGTGAAGAACCAGTCGGCGTGCGGTGGAAATTTGAAAGAACCAACGTTCAGCGGTTCGGTCCTGGTTTGAGGCTGGCTCGGATTGTTGAACCAACCGATATAATAAATCTTTTTTTTTTTTAATATGCCCTTATCAAAACAACACCATTCCACTTAAGTTTAAGTGGAACGACATCGTTTTAGCTAATAAGAATTACAGGAGATATAGGAACGGTGTCGTTTGTCATTAAACCAAACGGCGTCGTTTTAATAAGGACATAAGAAAAAAAAAGTCTGAAATGACGCCGTTCCACTTAAGTTGAACGGCGTCGTTTTGAGATTAGTCTTCTTCTTCCCGATCTCATTTACTCTTTGCAACTCTCTCTCTCCTCTGTAACTTTCTATCTCTCCTATGCAACTCTCTCTCTCTCAGTAGATAATCGCCGATAGGAGAATCGATGCCGACCGAGAACCGCCTCAATCAGTTTTCTCCTCCCCATCGACCGGTTACGGTCGGTGGCTCCCCCATTTTTTCAGACTTCGATCGGCGTCGGTTTTGCCCAAAAACCATGCCGACGACATTGGTTTTCACCCCTAGAAGTTGGTACCAACCCAAACAGAGCAGAGCAGAGTAGAAACAGAGTCAGACACAAAATCAATACACCATGCCAAATGTTTTCAAATGTCATATCAAAACAAAACATAGTACCAAAACATAATCAGATCATTTTCACATACTGAAAACAAAATTCGGAGCATCTTTCTAAATCAATGCACAATTTTTTAGATTATCAATATCGCTCTTTTTCAGATTTCAGAGACAACATGATAAAATTTAGCTCATGTCTACACAATGCATGTCAGAAACAGTTTCTCTTTTTGATACAGATTTCATGAGTAATGCAAATAAATGACTGATGTTGTTTTTTCCAAGTTCTCATTTCATAACAAAACATGCATAATTTTTAGAAAAGTCAACCTCAGTCTAAACCATTTGTATAAAGCCTAGTATAGGAGCCCCACTTACTTGGACTTTTAGCTTTTTTAGAATTTCTCCACAAAAGTACTAAACAAAAATCAATCGTCAACTATAAAAATAATCACCTAATTTCCATAAATACCCAAAATTAACACATTTTTCAACACTTGAACTTGGAACACTATATATCCTATTTTCCTAAAAATTTAAATTTCTCAAAATCATAAAATATCATCAAATCTCAAATGCATCGATTTTCACTCAATTTCCAACGAAGACAAACTCTAAATTCTTTAGACCTTAATTCCAACTGCCATTTAAAAACCTTAACTATTTTCTACCAAACAAACTTTTGGACTAAAATAAAGTGAGCCGAAACTCACATAAAATAACATACAAATTTTTCTATAATCATCTTGAAGCCCATCGTAAAATCATGTCCAATATGGAACCATCCTAATGACAAGGGCGTTTTGGAAAATAATTCATAAAGCATGCTTTTCCATGCTTTTGGGAAAAGCATGGAAACAGAAGGAATCTGAGATTATGAAAACTACCAAACCAAAACCGTGCGATAAAGGGGTGTCCAAACTCACCGAGAGAGGGGGAGAGTCGCGACGGTCGATGAGGTGGGCAGAGATAGAAAGTGGTAGGCGTGGCGACATAAAATTGAGAGATAGATAGATTTGATGAGAGAGAGAGAGAGATCAGAGAACGAAGAGTGAGAAAGAGAGAGCTCCACAACATGAGGGAAAGATGTTACTGAGAGGGAGGGCGGTGACTTGAGGCTACGGCAGTGCAGTACGATGGCAATGGCATGGAAGAGGCTATCGGTGTAAGGTGGCTGATTTTAAGCCCACGATGACCTCCAACGATGCTTTGGTTTTTAGAAGTAAAACAGGGTTGCATATGGTGGCCAAGCAAACTGTTTTGATTGTCAACGGAGGGACACGAGCATGGAGTTGGGCAGTGGAAAGGTGACTTTTGTCCTGCGAGGGAGGTCTCTTCATGTTGCTCGGGCTGTTGTGCCGTATGTGTGTGCTGGTGGTGTAGGGGTGACGCTGTGGGGTGGTTGGGTTCAAGGTTTGCCAAAAAGCTGGCGGTGCTCGGCGGTTCTTTGGTGCAGGGTGGCAACGGTGCAGTGATTGGCTTCTGTTTGGCTTCGGGGTGGCGAGGGCTGAGCAGTGGTTTGGGCACGGTGAGTCGGGTGGTGTAATGGCTTCATCGATTGAGTTGGCGAATGAGAAATGAACATGCCGTGGGTTGGTTTCTGTTTAAGGACACGGAGGGGCTGGGTAGCATAAAAGGCTTGGCTTTGGTGAGATTACCTTAAGGTGTTGCATGGGTTGTTGCGGTTTATAAGGGAGAAATAAACATTAAGATGGTAGTCAGTTTTCACTTAGTAACGACGTGGAAGATTTGTTTCATCGAAACAAAAATCAAAGCGGTGGAAAGTTGCTGCCGTGTTGTTTTCTAGACACGTAAAGACATGTATGCTGGGTGTTGGACGTGGAAGGCATGAAGATACTACTGAATGTGGGCTTGAGGCGGTGGCAAGTTTGCTTGAAGGAAAATTATGTAGACGGTGTGGCGTGATTTACGTCCATGGGTCTAAATATAGAGTGGTTTAAGAAATTTTATCACAAAGGGAACTCTAAAATTTTAACTCTATTGTGCTTGAAATTGGACACATTAATGGGCTTGGATTCGATAAATAAATTGGGCCTTAATTCTCGTGTCCAAAATAAATCTCGTCCAACAATATCTTCGACGTCTAGAAAAAAAATTTATTGGGCCAAGTTCTAATTATTCCAACCTCTCCTTGGTCCGTGATTTATTATTTGAGCCTTCGTCCAATCAATGAGCCCAATGAAATTCAAACTCTGTCAAAAGTAACTTTTGAGCCTGTAAGCTACTTTGAAATTACTCGTTAAAACTCAAATAGGCTTTTCATACATAAGCCCAAAAATATTTAACAAACTCGGGCTAGGCCTAGGTGTTACATTTGGTATCAGAGATAAGTTTTGCCCAATAAAATTCATACTCTGCCAAAAGTAATTTTTGAACTCGTAAATTGCTCTGAAATTACTCGTTAAAATTCAATTAATGGGNGGGGGGGGGGGGGGGGGGGATGTGTGTTGCAAAGTAAAATAAAATAATTTTGTTCTCTATCTTTTAGTGACATGTTCATTGATGGCTAATTCTCTAAATGTTGGTAAGCTCATGATGTTCTTTGGCACTCCTATTTTCTAATCATTTTATATTATATCTATAATATATTATAGAAGAGATCTTCTTATATCTATAAAGAGTAATGCTACTGTACCTCTAATTTATATCATTCACTTTGTCTTCATGATGTGGTATACATTCAAAATAAATTTAAAAATATATATTCAAAATTAAATAACGTCGAAATACAAAAAGAAGAAAATTAAAGCTTCAGATTCCATCTACCTTTTTATGTTTGTGTATTTGATTTTTGTTAATAAGTCATGTGCTACCATATTATGGTATCACATCAAAAAGAAAAAATAAATAATATAAATTAAGAGGCACAACAACATTTCTCATCCGTAAAACTAACAAAAGAAGAAAATAGATAAGCTTGGAACTAGGGGTGAAAAAAAAAAAAGATGAACCGGACCGGACCGAACTAGTGGGTTTGGTACTGGTTCCATTTTTCTCAAAACCAGTTGAAATTGGTCTGGTTTCAGTTTTTTTTTCTAACACAGAATTGAACCGGACTAGACCGGTTTATATATATATATTTTTTAATTTTTTATATTGTATAAAATATTTTTTTATATTATGTATCTATTTTATATATAATTATATATAAAATAATTTTGTATTATACGATAAATTACTAATTAATATAATATTAAATTTTAAAATTCTATATAAATAAATATATATTATTACTATAGTTTATTGTATTAGTAGTTATGCTAATACTATATCACTATATATTATAATATACTATAATATAACACTATATTATATATTATAATATATCACTATAGTTAATAATACAATTATAATATATATTATAATACAGTTCTTCTATATGTAACCTGGGTGGGGAACTGTTGGGGAATTGGCTAGCGTGGCATTATGCCACGTTAGATGATATATTATAAATAAATAAATAAACACCGAGACAAAAATAAGAAGATGAAGAAATGGTGAAAAAAGAGCCTGAGAAATGCTCAAAGTTCTTTTGTTCTAAAAAATAGTCAAATTCATGAGATAATATCCATCAACCTTTAAAGATAAAAAAAAAGAAAAGAAAAGAGAAAATAACCATTTGTTGACTATCCCTCGTTTCGTAAGCTTCCTTGTGATAAACTTGAACAGGATATCAAACCAAAAAGTAAAAATTTTCAAAAATGAAAAAGGCACCCAAGAGGTTCAAGATCGGAGGCCAAGTTGAATTCTTTTTTCCTCCCTGGAGATATTGAGAATCATAAGAAATTATTTTTTGGCAAAAAAAAGTGAGCTTCATCTCTGATTCTTATATTCAATGGATTCCGACTTCTAGACCTCTCGCTCGCCGCCAAGCACCAATACACGCTCCAACACCACCATCATAGTTCCCAAATGTGAGACTATGAGACGAAGATGGAGGAGCAAATGTGAGAATCAGGATTTGGCTTCTTTGTGCTTGGGGAAGATAAAGGGGTGCCACTATGCTTGGGAAGACGAAGGAACAAATTTGAGACGAAGTAAGAATGGTTTTGAGACACAAAAAAAGAGAACGGTGCCATTTCCATTTAATGCCACGTGGACGCGGTTACGCCGCGGTTGTCTCCAATATTTTTTATTACAATATATTATCATTATATTATTATATATTATAATATATATTATATAATATATTAAAAAAATTAGATCGAACCAACAAAATAGGAAGTACCAATTTATAGGTATAACTGGTGCGGTATTAATTTTTCAAATGTCAAAACCGGTATATATCGATTTAGTTCTAAAGTATGTCTAAAATTAGATCGAACTAGACTGATTACACCCCTACTTGAAACTAGGGGATAACCTTGCTCTCATGGTCATCTTGCCCATAAATATTCGAATCCGTTATCCTCGCAGGAGGTAAAGAAGTTTACGTGATGTAGTTAGTTAACATCATAGGTACATGTGTCCAAACACCTCTCTAGTCTTACGTGTCGTGCCACGTCGTATAAACGTATGTACCTGCCAGAACCATCAACGGATAAGTAAAGAAGCGACGAAAAAGCTTTACACAATTCACAAAAATGGCAACTCTTTCATTTCCGCTCCCCCGAAACGGCTTCTGTCTGCGAAACTCCTCTCCGAGACGCCACGTTTTCCCCATTCCAGAACTCCACTCATCCATCAGAATCACTTGCTCTGGTATGCCCCCTACATCCTTTAAAAGAAAACTTCAAATTCTCTCTCTCTCTCTCTCTCTCTCTCTCTCTCTCTCTATATTTATAATGTTTGTAGGATTGAAAATTGGAAATGTGAATCAAGTTGATGAAAGATGAGTACTAGCCATAAAAAGCACGTACCCATTTGCACTTAATGCTTATTTATTAGGCTTCAAAGATAATTAAGATTTTAATACAGTTACTTCAAACAGAGTTTGCGTATGAATAACCAGTTAACTTTGCAGTTTTTTCCCCACAACCACCTTACTCATCATAAAATGTGGATATTGATTCAATTCATGTCAATTGCTTTGCTTATATAGAACCAGTCCAATATTTCTTTCGGTCATAACCCAAAGGAAATAGAACAATCGGATGGTTACCACTTTTCATGTAGCAGAGTTTATTGGTTCAACTCTCTCACTTCCCCTTGAGAAACTTACTCATCAAAAGGGGAAAAAAAAAAATTGAAAAAAAAAAAGAAATCTTTTGCTGGTACCCACCTAGTGTAGTTGGAGTTGTCAAGCTGATTGATGCTATTGGTGTTTGGTGTGCCTGCGACAGCTAGAGATGGTTCCGAGTCCAAGGGAGGCTTATTTCAATTTAGGGAACTTAAAAGTGTAGCTTGTGGAATTCTCGCCGTTTGGGCTGTGACTGCTGCCTCGCCTGTAATTGCTGCTGGCCAGGTTGGTAGCACTCTTCTTTTGTAAATATTTCATATAACACTCAACTAAATACGTGATCAATATGTAAGCAATTACTAACCATTAGAGGAATATCTGTTGCATCAATCTATTATGTGTTTAAGTGAAACATGCATTATGGTTGTAATTAATTCCCAATAACTTGAAGCTTTAAATGGGAGGTAGAATGGATTTGGGGTTCAAAATGAAGACTGCCTGTCCTTGTACTATAAATATCTAGTTGTAGCAAACGTTATGTTCGTTATGTTGATATAAAATTATAAATGTGATTTTCTTAATTAATAGTAAGAGTTTGGACAATGATTCTGATTTGAGATGCCATAATTGAGGTAATCTGAAGACTCTGAGGCTTCTGCTCATCATAATTCTTCTCAGATGAATATACCCAACCATTGGATTTTGAACCTGTGATCTTATCCCTTACCTTTTCTTAAAGAAAGAGGCTGCATTATTTCAGCTAGGGAAAGGTATTGGACAATGTTACTTTATTCTCAATTTTCTTATCTGCAGTCGTGGAGGGTCCCTCAACTCAATCTGTGGCTTGTTCGACTGTCCCATTTGAATATTCTAATCACTCATCATTTTAACAGCCTCATGGCTGTTCTTGTTTCTCCACCCCGTAATAGGGAAAACCATTACACCTGGATTTGCAACATGAGAATGGCACTTTGAGCCTAGAATGATATTGGTTTTGTTGATGGAACATTCCCAAAGCTAGATCATTCTTAAAATTTTTCCTGATGGGTTCATATGAATGATGGGACCTGCTCATTGGTTCTACATTCCATTGCACCTGAACCTTCTTCAACAATTATCTACTTGAAGTTGGCTTGAGATTTTTGGACTGAATTAACGAGCATTTTTCTCAGCCAGATGGTACAAAAATCTAATCAAACACAAAATGACTGTATATGACGAAGCAAGAAAATCTCTCTGCCAGCTTATTCTCATATTTGAAATCCCTCTGTGATGAATAATTAGCTTTTGATTCATAACAAACGTGTACTCCTGGTGTATCCCAAGCTGTCTTCTCATCTGAAAAAAAATCAAATCATGCAGTTTCTATGTGGTTAACAAGACGCTTATGCTCCTTTTTGCAGTGTGATAATTTTGTATGCCTCTAACCCCATTAGCACGTGATTTATCTCATACAACCTTGATTAACCATGCTATGATGAGCAGCTAGCCCTAATAATAGGTCTCTTTGCTTCACTTGTGATATGAACTCCACCAACAATTGTGATGAAACCCGATAACAATGATGGTTTAGAACCCCAAAATCGTGTAGACAAGTTTGGTTGAGCCTTGATCCGTCACCTAAGCAGATGAAAACCAAGACTACGAAGGATTGAAACGACACACCAAGAAAACCTGAGAATCCCTCAAGAATCAAGGTGATAAGTTTGATTGTTGAACGCCACAAGATAACTTGATAAGTTCAAGAGTTCTTTTAAAAACTAAGAGGAACACAAGACCTCACAATGATAATTTTCTGAAAAAAAAACATAATCTGTCCATTCAAATTCGAAATGCCCTTATATATACTTGGAACAACCCTCCAAGCATGGGTAATTTCAAAAGACATGAGAATTTCAAAAGACTATTGCCTAGAGAATTCCAAAAAACAAGAGAATATGAAAATTCGCGAAATCCAGCCAGCCTTGCACACCCTTCAGTAAAATCCCTTTAACTTCCTCTAGAAGACTCCAAATTGCACACCATTTGATGCGTTGGAAACTAGAGACATGAGGCTTTCCAATGAGATATAGCTTGCAGGCTAATTCGTCCAGAATCTTCCCAGAATGACGTTTCAAATAACGTGCTGGACAATGGGCTGGGTAATGAGTTGGTCTTTGGAATTATTGGGCTTAGTGGCTCCAGAAGTTCATGCTAATTAGCCTCTTCAATTGTTTTGATGCCATGGACTAAGTCTTGATTATTGTTTGAGCCTATCTTAGCCTTTTTAGAATCAACCCAATTCTCTTGGATTAGCCCATTTAGTGCTTCCTTGAAACGTTTGGCTCTAAGTCTTGTAATTGGGCCACTAGGAAGTGACAAAGGGTCTTATGCAAATTCAGCTCCATTCCCATGTGTATGATCAGCATGTCCAGCTCCTTGGTTTGCATCAACTTGTACTTGATGCTTGGTTTTATTGGAAAGCCTTGCCTCATTTTGATGATCATGCCACTGAAGGACATAATATTGGAACATGACATAAACTTGTCAGCTTACACCTCCAGAAAGGATTGTAAATAGAGGTTTGAATCATTCGCCTCCAACTCACGGGTTGACTGCTACCAATAATCAAAGATATTAACAGTTCTACATGCGTATAATACACATTTAGATACCAACAATCAAAGATATTAACATTTCTTCATGCACATAATACACAGATTCAGAATCTAAATTTATCCTCCAGTAGAAAACTCTCTTTCTTTGTAATATAATTCGTATGGAAACTTTATTTTATCCTTTTTCAAGATGTATTTCTATTTAAGATATTAATGGGTAACTGATTTCTTGCAGCTAATAGTTTGCTGGTTTTCTGACTCCACATAAAGCTTTTGCTTTGTTTGTGATATGAGTGAAAAATATTTTCCCAGAAAATTCAATAAAAGGGAAGTAGAGAGTGGTATGGTTGTTACATGATCTGTAGTAGATGGCATAATCAGCAAATGAGCTATTGCTTCATGCTCTGATGTTGTGGAATGTTTTCACTTATTGGTTTCTTAGTATACCTTTTAGTTTTGCCTGGCTTGCTGTTGGCAAGGCTGTGATATAATTACCTGAAAATTTCTGGTTATTATTTCGTGAGAGAATACAATTTGTCCTTGTAAAGGACATGAACAAGTGTATGTGTTTGGCATGCAGAGGCTGCCTCCATTATCAACAGAGGCCAATCGGTGTCAGAAAGCATTTGTTGGTAACACAATAGGTCAGGCAAATGGTGTTTATGACAAGCCAATTGACCTTCGATTCTGTGATTACACTAATGATGCATCCAACCTGAAGGGTAAGTCTCTTGCAGCAGCACTTATGTCAGATGCTAAGTTTGATGGAGCAGACATGTCAGAAGTGGTGATGTCAAAGGCTTATGCTGTTGGAGCTAGCTTCAAGGGTAATTTCCTTTTTCCCCATCTCATCATTTGAGTTGTGTAGTTGAAATATCCCCTATTTATAGTTCATATGGTTAGAGATTTTTCAAGGCAATCTTCTATACAAGGGTACAGTAAATTAAATAGTGACATGAAGAACAAATTGGACATATTTAAGTTTGCTAAACCACGAGTATATTCATATGTAGACACAGGAGTATGTTGAAAATAAGGCCTTTTGACCTTGTGGCATCTGCAGCCCTTTTGTGGTGCCATGTCCAGGGGTCGATCCCCCATTATCTCCAGTTGCCTTGGAAAAAAAAGCTGTTGCTTATCTATTTATATAAGCACTCTGAAGCTATTAATTCTCTTTTTAGAATAAAAATAGAGCTGTTTGAAACCAGAAAGACGTGAGATTCCCTCTCTTGATACCGTGAATCATTTTTTAGCTTCCTTTTGTAGGCTTTTTCTTAATTTGAGAATGTTGTAACAATCTTGGCATAGTTTTGGGCTCTCTCTCTCTCTCTCTCTCGCTTTGTGTGTGTGTGTGTGTTTTGTGAGTTCTATGACGGCCTGCAAGCTGACTCACCTTTTGCAAACAACTGTCTCATTTTTCTTGGTTAAGAGAAAACCAAGAAAGAAGTAAACATCCATGGATTCTAGAAGTCATCCAAGCAAGAATCCCTGAAAGTAATGGCGACCACAATTTTTGTAGGTGTAAATTTCTCAAATGCAGTTTTAGATCGTGTTAATTTTGGGAAAGCTAATCTCCAAGGAGCTGTATTCAAGAATGCTGTATTATCGGGATCCACCTTTGATGAAGCTCAATTGGGAGATGCAGTTTTTGAGGACACCATTATTGGTTATATTGATCTTCAAAAGATTTGCAGGAACATAACTATCAATGATGAAGGAAGAGCTGAACTAGGATGCCGGTGACCACATGTAAACTCATCTTTACCCATTTCTTTATCAATGGAGACTTAGGACGCTACTTATGTCATATTGAGGATTTTTGCAATGGGTAGTACCATTAGAAAGACTAAATGCTGCAGAGGAATCATGTGTTCATCATTGGCGTTTCTTAGTATCTTGTACTTTTTCATTGATTTTGACTTATAACTCGAGGAGGAAGCTCAAGCTTTATATGGTTTGTGATTGTGTTCCCTCTTATTTTATTGATTTGCTTTTATTTCCTTGCACCAGTTGTCCTGCATCTCCCATTGACAATTGTGGTGGGCTACAAGTATTTTAATTTCCTGAGAGCATTTGGGATGTATGATTGTGACTTCATGAATCCTGATCATAA